>VMDO01003852.1:8081-45188 GCA_007922755.1 Pedetes capensis
TCTCTTTTTTTTTTTTTTCAGTACTGGGGCTTGAACCCAGGGCCTTTCGCTTGCATGCTTTGCAAGTGCTGGACCACTGAGCTGTGCCCCCAACCCATTTTTTTTACCTTTTGAGACAGGGTCTCACTAAGTTACGCAGACTACCTCTGGTCTCGAACTTGCGATCCTCCTGCCTCCACCTCCTGAGCCACTGGGATTACAGGTGTGCGCCCCCTCACCTGGGTATTGCTATGTCTTTATGTATTTAAATACTATTTTTATTGGTAATGTTTTTTGAGACAGGGTCTCACTGTGTAGCCCAGGTTGGCTTTAAACTTGTGTCGATTCTCCTGCCTCAGCTGCCCAAGTGCTGGAGTTACAGGCATGAGCCACCATGACCAGCTAAAACATTATTTTGAGCAAGTCTCCATTGATGATGTTGTTAGGCGCCATCAAGTTGTGTTCAACTCATAGTGACTCTTACAGGTTTTCAATGGCTGATTGTTTGGGGGTTGCCTCAGGAGTGGATTGGCATGTCCTTCTCCCATTTTTGCAGTGCTGGGAATTGAGCTCTGGACCTCAGAGACTGCAGAGTGGTGCTCCACCAACTGAGCTAACTCCCAGCCCTAAAATATAGTTTGGTTCTAAATTTATATTTAATGAGAATGTTATTGCTATTGTTAGGTGCTGTTGAGTCATGTCCAACTCATGCCCACCCTTATAGGGTTTCCAATGGCTGGTTATTACAGGATTGCTTTGGGAGTGGATTGCCACGTCCTCCCATTTTTGCAGTGCTGGGAATTGAACTCGGGACCTCAGAGACTACAGAGCAGCACTCTACCAGCTGAGCTAAGTCCCAGCTCAAGCTTCTGTGGTCTTAACTAAATGCCAAAGAGGCTATTGCTCAGGGGTTAAGAAGCTCTTCATTAAATTGTGGTCTTACCCAGCTCACCAAATTCTCCCCAGTGGGAGGGCCAGACCCTTAGGAGACAGCTGCAGTTCTCTAGCCTGCAACACAGTGGAAGAGTCTAACACCAGGGCTCAGTTTTAAGAAACTACACCTACACTACATCCTCAGATATGTGAGCATTGCTTATAAGGAGAATATATGGAGGTCTGACTCCAAAGCTCTCTACTTTTCAGCTGGTTTCAGACTATTGCAGAGATGTCACTTATTAACTCCTCTCAAACACCGAAAGACAAGCAACAGACTGCCATCTGCCATTTTTCCCATATGTTCTAGGGTCTCTGCAACCACATGGTGAGCCCACTGGGGACAGGCATCTTGCCCGAGGTAAGGTAGTGCAAGAGGACAGTATGGGAAAGAACATGGACTTTGATCCCAGGTGGCATGTGTCCAAATCTGAGCTCTGACATTTTACAACTGGGTAACCTCAAGCAAATTACTTAGGCTCCCGCTGCTGGGTTTCCTCTTCTCTAACTGTATAGGGTTCTCGCAAGGACTAAGTGAGTACATGCTAAACAATTACAACAGTGCCTAGCATGTAGTGGGAACAGAGGCAGAAGATTCTGTATTTTATAGCCTAGGTGTTTCTCCAGTGCAATTAAAGCAGCTGAGTCATTTTCCCTGTAGGTGAAATACTGAAATCTTGGGGATGAAGGATTATTTTATTAGGTTATGGGGAAAAGGATATTTACCTGAAAAACTACTAAGACTCGTCCAGACAGTCCTCTTCCATACCAGTAAGAATAAATTCAATTTTTTCTAATCAACAAGTTAACTGGGGGACATGTCAGGGAGTTTGCAGGCAACAAAGAAAATGACTATACTGCTGGCAGTTGGGAGGTGGGAGAAATAGGAAGAGAGCCTGTACAGAGCCTGTACAGTAAGAAAATGAAGAGTTTCTGATACTCTGAAAAAGAAAAGTTTCTTAGTAGGATTGGATATTTTTCCCAAATAGAAATTTAAAATGGAAATGATAGCATCTTAAACCTATCACCTATAAATAAGTATAGATGATTTGTGCAGATACACACATCTGGACTTCATGGGTTGGGCAATACTTTTCCCTTGGAATCTTATTTCCACCAAATTCTTGGTCTGTGTCCTGAACTCTGACTCATAGTAAGGTGATAAGGCACTGAAATCATGAGCCTTTTTCTATTTCCCATTCTTTTTATTGTGTGATTATATACGTAGCTTTCACCTTCTTTCGAGAACTTACCATATTGTTAATATAGCTGAAATTGCTGAAGGATAAAATTAGATAAGAGCCGGATCCTGAAGTGGCATTTTTTTTTCTTGTATCTGAAATTCTCACCCATCCCATCTAGGCCTAACACAGTATGACCTATGTAGGAAATATTCCTTATGTAGGTGTTATTCTGGGATTTCATTTCAAGGCAGATATACTTTCCTCTGCAACATAGTGGCAGTTGCATCAAATTCTCAACCCTGAAAATGATCACTGGAAGGTAATAAACAGTGACTGCCCAATGGTAAGTTGAAACAAGGCTGAATTTATTTTCATGACTGGAAAGGGAGGGCCACAAAACTCAAGTGCAAATTCTGCTGGTATCTGGTGCAGTGTTTCAAAAGACCAGAGAGAGCAGAGCAAGGAAGGACCCAAATCTGGGAACATTTTCAGGGCAGGTCTACACTTTACGCCCAAGGCTGAGCATGAATGCTTCTCAGCAGGCACTCGCAGCACTGGCTCATATCTTCAGGGCAGGCACCTTTCCCAATGATGTCCAGGATGCTCCAGTGGGCTCAGGGTCACTCAGATGGCAAATCTGACAAATGGCTTGGAGTTGCCCAAACAGTTCTTAAACATTGTAGAACAGCATCAGTAGGACATTAGCATAGGTCCTTTATTCCAGTCAGAACCACCAGCCACCATCTCTTCACTCACCTCTTTCACAACTGCTAGACCAAACATTCATTTTTTGTTAAGGCAAAAGGCACATAAACATACACGCATACTTAGAAAAAGAAATTTTATGCAGGGAGACTATCCTTCAAAGTTGTGACAAAACAAAATATAAGAGGCACTAAAGCAAATACTTGTACATGAATGATAATGGCAGCACCAAGGACAATAGCTGACAGGAAGGAATGACCCAAGTGTCCAACAGTGGACAAATGGATAAATAGGATGTGCTCTAGGAAAGCAATGGAATATTATACAGCCAAAAATGAAGTACTGATACATATTACAACATGTTGTTGTTGTTGTTAGGTGCCATCAAGTCGGTATCTTACTCATAGCGACCCTCATAGGGTTTTCAATGGCTGACTTTTTCGGGATTGCCTTGGGAGTGGATTGCCAGGTCCTTCTCCATTATAACATGAGCGAACCTCAAAAACATTCCAAGGAAAGAAGCCAGACACAAAGGAACACATATGGTATAATTTCATTGATGGGAAATATTGAGAACAGTTAAATTTATGGAGGCAGAAAGCAAATTAGCAGTTGCCAGTGAATGGGAGAATGGGGTGATAACTGGGGGCTTAGTGAGTAAAGGGATTCCTTTTGAGGTGCTGATCATGCCCAGGAAACAGAGGCAGTGGCTGTATGGCACTGTGAATGTACTAAATACTACAGAATCTAAGTTAAAATGGTTAAGTGGTGGTTATATCAATCACACTTCACTTTCTAAAGAGGGAAAGGAAAAAGTAGGGCGGAATAGTTGAAGGATCTTTGAGTCCCAATGAAACAAAAAGAAGAAAAACAGAAATGAGATGAGGGAACTGGAAAACAAAGGGAAAGGAAAAGGAAAAGGAGGAGGAGATTCTGATTAATTTGACAGGGCTGTGGGCATTTAAAAACAAACAAATAAAACATATTTTTCAGGTATTTACCTTTCTGTAAATAACCTGGGGGTCTAACAAATGTCAATGAGTTGATGAAGACAGAGAAGAGAAGCCATCCCAGAAGTCCATTTTCTAGTCCAGTGAAGGGCCTGGAGGAAGAGAGCTGGGCTCTGCCAGGGTATTGAGTGCAGGGGAAGGCTTGGAAAGGCTGGGGACTGTCACATAAGCACATCTGCCACCAGCTCCACTCCACAAGTGTGCAAGGCTCTGTGTACTCAGTGTCGGCGTGACAAGCTTCATGTGCTGTAGTTTCTTTTCATTTTATTTCTTAAAACTGGATTTGCAGCAAATACTTTTCATACATTTTGCACAAGCCTTTTAAACTAAACCTAAAAATACCAACTCTGTTTCCCTTGGTTCATAGGTCACTTCTGTATATATTATGCCCAGGGAAACCATTTTTTAGAAGCACTGACTTCCCAGTCACAGGGGGCACCATGGATGAAGCTTGAGCATGTTATGCCAAGTGAAATAAGCCAGCCTCAAAAGCATAGCACTGGACGATTCCACTTGCAGGAGGCAGCCAGAAAGCTCAAATTCTAGGAGACAGAAAGAAGGGTGGCAGGCAGGGGAAGAGGAGAGGGGAGGAACTGGAGGCTTGGTGGTTAATGGGTGCAGAGTTTCAGTTCTGCAAGGTGCAAGAGCTTTAGAGTTGTGTTATGCAATTGTGGAAATGTCCTTTATACTATGGAACTGTGCACTCAAAATGGCTAATGGTAGAATTTGTGTTATGATTTTTTTTCCTGCTGTACTGGGGCAGGGCTCATGCATGCTTTCCTCGTGCTCTACCATTAAGCTGCACCCTCAGCTCATTTAGGACTTTTTGAGAACTGGTTTCACTAAATTATGCCGGCTGTCTCTGGCCTCCAATTTACAATCCTGCCTCCGCCTCCGGAGAAACTGGGATTACAGGTGTGCGCCATCACACTGGGCCTACGCTAGGCTTTTTATCACAACTTAAATATTTAAAAGCCAGCTCACCTTGCTAAAATATTAACTTATAGTGCATTGTTATTGAAATTTAGTGTTAAGCAAACCTGTAACTGGAAGAGTTTAAAGTGAACCTGGTATGAACTTGGGAAGACCTTAGGATACGACAATAAAAAGGACTACATGAAAAATTAAAGAATAGATGAAAACAATCCCAGGCTTTAAAATCCATTGCCTTATTTCTATGTAAAAGTCGTGGGATTGTGCTTGTATGCAAAGCTTCTACTTTAAAATGTCAAACGTTGACTCACTGAAACACCAAAGATGAAGACAAAACCGGGAACTGACTCGCGTGCCTGCTGCTGTGTTTTCAGAGATAGGCAGACGCAAGGAGAGTCAGGACTCTGGAGTAGTGAGCCCTAGCGCTTCGCTTTCCCTCTCTCCTACAGGGCTGCATGGCCATGCCAAGCAGGCACAGGGGCCTCAGGGGCCGCTATAGCCAGTGACCCCGGAGGCTGCTCAAGGCTGCTCAAAGCTCGGCTGCGCATTCTGTGCCTGCGCCTGAAGCCACTGGGCCTGGGCAGCAGGGAGCTGGAATCCCTGCCCAGGAAGCTGCGGCCCGGGTTCAGGCTGCACAGGGCTCGGCGGAGGCACCAGTGCAGCCTGCAGCTCCAGAAACCTCCTCACTCCTGCATCATTGATGACAGCATCCTGGGCAGCTGGCGACACCCACTGCTGACTGCTTAAGCCTTGGGCAGAAGGCCCTGGCACAGGCTGTGCAGGAAGAGGGGGCGTGGCTGGCTGAAGCTGCTGCTGTGATAGCAACTGATACAGCTCGGAATGAGGCAGTGGCTGGGGCTGGGAATGGGGAAGGGGCTGGGTCAGAGGCTGGGGCTGGGAATGCTGCTGGGGCAAGGGCTGGGGCAGAGACTGGGAGAGGGGCTGGAGCAGGGGCAGGGACTGGGGCATGGGGAATGGCTGGGGCTCCGGCAGGGGCACAGATTCGGGCTGGGGTAGGGGCCCAGACTGGGGCAGGGACTGGGGCAGGGGCTGGGTCTCTGTCTGGGTCTCTGTCTCTGTCTGGGGAAGCTGCCCTTCCTGCTCTTCTGGGTTCAGGATGAGGTACCCAGCTGGAAACTGAAGAGTTATGGGCCTCGAAGTATTATTTAAAATCACCTGCAGGGCCCCAGGCTGTGCACTGGGAAGCTGACCTGCAGGGGACAGAGAGCTGCTGGCACACGTCCCTGAAGGGGCCGGTGGACCAGCAGGAAGGCCCTGAGCCTCTTGTGAATCACTCACCCAAACAGGAGCTCCCTGTGCTGGGCCCACCATATCGATGACATTCAGGCCACTGGAGCTGGCCGGGCCCTGGGTGGCCGGGGTGCTTTCTGATGAGCTGGTTGCAGGTGCGGCCTGAGGCAGGGTACAAAATTCCAGCAACTCCACCCAGACCTGGGTCAGGCAGGAAGGTTTAGGAGGAGCAGGGGCGAGGCGTGGAAGCTTCCGAGAGCTGCTGGCCTGGCCTGAGGGATGAGAGACCCTTGAGCAGCGCCTTCTTGTGAATGAGGGAGGAGGGAAGCCTTCAGCTGGAGCGCTGACTCCGTTCCCAGATTCCAACTCCCACTCCCCAGACTCGGTGGTTGGCTGTTCAGGCTTCTGCCCTAAGAAGGGCTGGCTGGGACTGGCTGAGCTGCAAGCCCCATGGGGCATGTTGCCAGGACATGCAACTTCACCTGGAACAGGCTCCTGGTGGACACTGCCTGCCTCCCCAGCTTCAGGCTTTGCCCCAGTGGACCAGCCATCTGAGTGGGCAACTGTGGGGACCTGCGGGAGGCACAGCTGGCACTTGCGCCTGCCTTCTTTATGTGGCTGCCGGTTACGTTTTTTTTTAAATGATCCAGAGATGAAGGGATCATTAAATGACTGCATGACACTTGCCTTCACTTCCCATGGCTGACTGCCAGCTTCACTTTCAAACACATCATCATCTTTTGCCTCCTGAACTGGCCAGATTGTTGGTTGAGGATCACAGGAAGGGAAAGAGGGCTTCACTGTAGCATATTTATGCACATCCACTTCAGAAGGGACAGCCAGGTCACAGGGTCTCTGTTTCCATGTGTCTATGCACTTGCCTGCTGTAGAAATCTGCAGGTCATATGGGTGGCTTGATCTGCTTTCCCATCGTTTTTTGCAAGCTGTCAAAGTTTCGAGATCTGGGGGAGGTGGACATCGAGACAGCTGTTGCTGCCGCACCACAGAGGGCCAAGAATGCATCTTGAAGCAGTGTCCGATGGGTGCAGTCTGCATCTTCTGCTTGTTATACAGCGGACTGTTGGCAGTGCAGGCCACTGCCACAGAAGGATCAAGACACAATGGCTCCGCTGTGGCCTGGATCAGTTGGCTCTCAAGCTCAAGTTTTTCTTCCTGGCTCCACTGATGGTTATGGCTTGCCGTGGCCTGAACATCACACACTAAAGTCTGTGTGGCTGGACGTAAGAGCATGTGCCGACTTTGATAACCCAGTGGCTCCATGTGCGTGCCCTGCCTGTAGTCACGGATTTCTGCTATGACACACCCACTATGGAAAAGTTCCATCTCAGAGTTTTCCAGGACATCCAGTAGAATGGGAGGTAACTGTTCTGCATCCAAGTATTCGAGCAGTTCCCCTCCTGTATAAGGCACTCGAATGCTCTCTGAATAGGATCCCGTGTCATCTCTGAGCATCAGAGAATAGCCCATGTCACCTGGGTATAGGTTGACTACCAGACAGGGCAACGACTCTCTCCTAACAACCCTCTCTAGCAAGCTGACCCTGCTTCTCAGTTCTTCCACCTCAGGTTGTTTGTTACATTCTTCAACGTAAATGTCATACAGTTTTTCACGTAGAGATTTCCCCCCGGAAGACCAGGATCTCCCTTTGCGGGGTCTCTGTCGGACACGCTCCAGGACATCCTCAGCACCATCCAAAGCTGCTTCTAGGGCTCGTTGCATTGTAGTCTAAGACAGGGACCTAAAAGAAAAGAAAGACGGAAGGCATGCGTGAGACGCAAGGCGGGGTGAGGTGAGGTGGAAATCATACCCCTCATACTTGTGGCGCCCTGCAACTCTACGACCGAACTCTATCCGGCCACCAGGAAACCTGCCCCCAAGCAAGAGCTATACCAGAATCTCGGGAGTGTCTGAAAACACCTGTACCTGTTGGTGCCCCTGCCCAGGCCTCGCGTCCGTGCCCTGTGGGCTGGAAGTGCTCGTGAGGGCCAAGGTGAAATGGCTGCCGTTAGCGCGCATGCGCACTTCTGCTCACCACAGATATTCCGGCGTACTCCTCTGGCCTTCTGGGGACAGGGATCACGGCTGCACTTCCTGTCCAGGCCCCACTTCCGCTAGAACAGGTGGCGGTGTCGTAGCTGGTCGGACCCCTGCGTTTCCATTTCACTTGAGTAGCAAACGCACGAAAGCGTGAGCAATGGATGAAAATGGAGAACATTTTGGTCCAGTTTCAACATCCACCAGTTTTCACACGGTAACAGTTGCCAGGAAAGGCATGGGCATTGTGCTTTTTCTTGGGGAACCTTTAGCAGTTTTTCTGAATGTCTTTTCTCAACATATGGGCAGTTCCTAGCGTCTGTCACCACCCCTGCACACATGAATGAGCCCATGAGGGTAGCTCTTACATGCGTGCTCCTAATAATAGAATTGGAGCGGTTGATTTAAGTCTTAGACCATTTATGGGACATTGTTTCCAGTAACTCTGTTGCCTTGAAATCTGCCAGTCTCTCTGGCACGTGTTCCAAAGAATCCTCATATTGGGATCTGCATATAGTGATGAGACCATATTCCCCATAAACTATCACTAATGAGAAGAATCCAAGTTAACATTGTTGAGCCAAATTATAGACTACTTTAAAATAAATGTGGGCTTTTTTTTTTTAATACCAGTAGCAATAATGATTGTACCAGAGTGTTCCTTGGAAGCAAGGATGGCGAGACTTCATCTTAGGTATTTTGGACACATAGGCAGGAGGGACCAATCCTTGGAGAAGGACATGTTTAGGAGAGTGGCAGGTCAACAACAACAACAACAACAAAAGGAAAACCCTCCACTAGATGGATTGAAACAGTGTGCAACAATAAGCTTAAACATAAATAAGATCCTGTGCCTGGCACAGAGTCAGAAAGTGTTTCCTTCTGTTGTACATAGGGTCACTATGAGTCAGACCCAACTCCAAGGCATCTAACAACTACAACAACAATCATGATTGTTCCATAGTGCAGTAGATACATAATACTAAGTGGGATTAAAAGCTCCTTCACTAAGAGTTTCTTTAAAATGACCCCCATTAAGGAACAGATAAGAATGATTTTCTATGGATTCTTCAGTCTTCCTGGACAAATGGACATTTCTGAAGCACTTCAAGAGACTTGAAAACAGCTTACTTTCTTTTCTTGTTTTGTGTGTGGTACTGGGAGGGGCTGAATTCAGGGCATCACAGATGGTTTGCAAGTGCTTTACCACTGAGCTGCACCCTCTCCCAGTTCTTACTTTTTATTTTGAGACAGCTTCTTGCTAAGTTGCACAGGCTGCCTCTGGCCTCGAACCTGCAATCTTCACACCTCTACCTTCCGTGTCACAGGGATTATAGGTGTGGGTCCCCGTTACCAGCTTGCTTTTAAGCATCATTCCTTGTGTCTCCCTCTCTTTCTCTTATTATTTCCACATGCCTGGGTGTAAGCTAACTAATGGACTCCCAAAAGAACTAACAGTTCCATTCTAGAAGAAGTGCAACTAGAGTGTTTATTGGAAGCAAGGATGGCTAAACTGCATCTTATGTTTTTTGGGCATGTTGTCAGGAGGGTCCAATCCCTGGAGAAGAACATCATGTTTGGGAGAGTTGCAGGCCAATGAAAAAAAAAAAAAAAAAAGAAAAGAAAGAAAGGCCCTCAACTAGATGGATTGACACAGTGCCTGCAACAATGGGTTTAAACATGAAAAAGATTATGTGCCTGGCACAGTGTCAGGAAGTGTTTTGTCTGTTGACCTTAGGGTCACTATGAGTCAGACCTGACTCAACAGCACCTAAAAACAAAGAACCTGATAAGTCAGTCATATTTTGTTACACATTAACGTTGTTGACCTATATCTTCCAGTCTCGTTAGACAAGAGAGTCATCTTGTGCCCCGCTTTGCCATCCACAAGCATGGTCCATATTCTGCCTCTTAGCTGAAGTCCCAGGATTTGTCTCCCTTAACAAGAGGTCTATCTGCCAGCCCTGTTGTGAGATGACCTAGGTCTTCTGTGGTTGCGTTGAACTTGCCTTAGACGGGGTTTCACTTGATTTCATTATTCCCTGAGCAAAGAATTTGAGTGCCAGGAGTGTTTTTGGAGTTAATCCCAAGAAGCAGTGGTGAGAGAAGGAGGAGCTGAGTCATGGACAGGAAAGATGGCGGGGAAAGGCCTATGCGTGCACAGAAGACAGTTGCGGGCAACCGGGGGCCTCAGGCAGCCAATACAGAGCAAGCCTCACTTGGTTCCATCCTAGAGGCCAGGAGGCTGGGGCCCTCATTCATCCACTTCTCTCCTTCCCTGGCTGGGACAGTCCTGGGAGGATTATTCCCTGACACTTCTGGTCGCCTCACACGAGGGCCACCCATCTATTGTGGCTTGAGGGTGCCCTCAGAGGAAGAGGAGCGAGTGCTTGTAGGAGCACTCTGCGTGTACTGAATGACGATACCTCGGGAGGTGCCAGGGCACCTGCAGCACTTGCCCCACTTAAGACTGAAGGTTAGTGGGAGGAGTTGGCCATTCATTCTCCATAACGTGGAATAGGTAATGTGCTATGGAATGTATCTGAGCAAATGGGGAAGCGATATTGTGTTCCATCCACGTGAAATGGGCAGTTTCATCTAAGTTTATTTTTCTAGCTATTAAAACTACCAGTCCAAAAATGGAGGGTGCAACCTAGTCTTTGCTCTCCACTTGGGTATACCTCAAGGCAACCTGAGCCAAAGGTATAGTGGAGGAGTTCTGGACCTGTGTTTTTTGTGCATGTGTGTGGGGGCACGTGTGTGTTTCTGCAGACATCACTTGGCCTGTCCCTGCTTCTCTTGGCTTGCTTACTCCCTTCGTCTGAGCTGTGTAATTGCTAGGTCTTTCCATAAATTGAGTTTTTTTAAAAAATTACTCTGAGTCCATACCATCCTTTGAATCTTCAAAGCACTCTAATGAGCATGCTGGCTGATTTTAAGAACTCCATCTGCATCTCTCCTGTAAAGCAGCTCAGTGGAGAGTAGCACAAGCTGAGAAAATGCATTGCCAGGCTGAGAGTTTCTAGAGGCATAAGAGAAATCACTTAATTGCACGATAATTGACTTAAATTACAATCAGCAAACTACAAGTCCATATTGTTCTTTACCTATTGAGGTCTAGGTCTTGGTTTTTGCTATTCTCCCCTCCTGTAGTTAATTAGAGGGCCCTGGAGATAATTTGGAACCACAGAGTGCAAAGACTAGGGAAGCTGATGATACATTGTAGTTTTTTTCCTAGGTTAACTCTCTATCACTTGCCCTGAGACTTGATGTGTTTCTCCTGTGATCAAGCACAAGCTACAGTAAAGCAAATCCCAGGGAACATTGTAGCTCTAGGAGATTGAGTGAATATCACTTCCCATGGCCTATTACATCATTCAGAGCTTCCACATCTGCTTTTTGTTGTTAGGTGCTGTCGAGCCAGGTCCAACTCATAGTGACCCAACTCATAGTGACCCATAGTGTACAATAGAATAAAACACTCTCTGACTCTGTGCCATGTCTGGCACTATGTCAGTGCTTCTCTGCTATTCATAGGGTTTCCAATGGCAGATTATTTTGGGAGTGGATTGCCAGGTTCTTCTCCCTAGCCTGTAGTACCTGGTATTCCCAGGTGTCTCCCATTCAAGGACCAATCAGGCTGACTCTGCTTAGCTTTTGAGATCAGGTGGGATCAGATGCTAGGGTGCTATGACTGCAGACTCCACATCTCCTAGGTGTTGTTTATGGGAACTAAGAGCTTCTCAGAGCCCATAAATATTACATAGCATATCAATCTTTTTCCTTCTTTTTGCATCTCTTTACTATTTTAGAGAAAAATAATGAAATTGGATTTTGTTTACATTTTATTGTTTAAGACTTTCATTCTACCGGCTGAGATAAATAGCCATACACTAAGTTGGAGTTTCTCAACCTCTGCATTATTTACATTTGTCATAGGGGCTGTTCTGTGCTTTATAGGATGTTTAATAGCATTTGTGGTCTCTTCCCACTGGATGTCAGTAGCAGTCTCTGCATTTCATGACAACCAAAAATATCTTCAAACATTTCCGTATATTCCCTGGGGGGCAAAATGATCTCTGGCTGGCTATGAGCTGCCATCTTATAGTATCACAAAACCAGGTTTGGAGAAATGAAACAGCAAACCGTCCCCAAACCATAAAACAATTTATACCTCAATTTCTAGGATAGTTCAAATGATAGATATGTTTTTCTACTTTATTTTTATTTATTTATTTTTTCACTGCAGCTGCTGTTCTGGTTGACCCTGAATTAGCTGGTTAGAGCTCTAAGCCTGCCGTTCTTCTTAATGGAGTCTCTGGCTGGTGGGAGGGATGCAAACAAAAACCTCATCCAGACTTTAGAAGGTATATTAAAAAAAAATAAACTAGCATGTGTTTTTATTCATCTGCTTGATAAACAGTCCGCAACCATTTCCAGTTTTTCTAGGCTTATTCAATAACTGAGAACATTCATTCATTTCAGTGTTTTTCGTTAGTCTTCTTTCAGTATTTGCTCTTTTAGTGTGACTTCTCTGTGGTTTATTTTCATAAATGTCAGAGCATCCCTGGATTTGGACCTTTTACCACTTTCCTCTATTTACCCTGCGTCTTTCAATGGCTAGTCTCATGGCTTGAAGACCGCCTATACACTGATGTTTATCTATACACTGTTGACCTTTGATGGCTTCATCCAGCCTTAGAACTATCTACACTGATGGTTTCCAAATTTCTGTCTCCAGCCTGGACCTTTCCCCTAAAGATTTATAATTGTTGTCGTTAGGTGCCGTCGAGTCGGTATCTGACTCATAGCGACCCTCATAGGGTTTTCAATGGCTGACTGTTTTCGGGATTGCCTTGGGAGTGGATTGCCAGGCCCTTCTCCCACTTTTACAGTGCTGGGAATTGAACTCGGGACCTTAGAGACTGCAGTGCAGTGCTCTACCAACTGAGCTAAATCCCAGCCCAAAGATTTATAATAGCAAACTTCATATTCAAAATCTCCACCTGGATGCTGAGTAGGAATTTTAAATTTAATGTGTCCAAACAGAAATCCTGATCTTGTACCAGACTTGCTCCTTTGGCAGTGTATTGGTGGGGTTTGAACGGGGAATTGGAATCACTATGAGTGATATGGAATAACATATTTATTTCTAGGGATTGGAATCTACACTATCATGGGAGAAGCTTGGGGGAGAAAGGTGTGGAACAAGACAGCTGGAGGATCAGAGCAAAGTCATTAGTCAGGGATAGGTTTAGCTCACTTGGCAGAGTGCTGCCCTGCAGTCTCTGAGGACCCAGGTTCAATCCCCAGCACTGCAAAGATGGGAGAAGGACACAGCAATCCACTTCCAAAACAACCCTGAAACAATCAGCCATTGAAAACCTTATGAGGGTCACTATGAGTCGGACCTCACTTGATGGCACTTAACAACCAACAACAACAAAGGGAAGGTGGTGGAGTCTATGGAGGGCAGTTGCCCCTGCCTCCAAGTGTGAGCCTGGTACCACAGGGTGCAATAGCATAGGCTGTCAGGAAGAAACTTGGGCCATGAAACAAGGGGGAGCAAGGATCATCTGGAACATATAAGGATTAACTGAAACAGATGGGGACAAGGTTCACTGGCTCTCACTGCCTTGAACCTTGATGATACAGGTGACCCGCAGAAGGAACTGGTTCCCTTTGTGTGGAGCTGCACAGACCCCTGGCCCAGGACTCAGAAGCTGAGGCAGGAGATTCAGTGGGAGCGCTACCACCTACTCCCTCACTACCCCCATCCCCCGGCTCCCAACAAAGTGAGCCTGCAGATCACTGACAATGCATGTGAGCTGTAGCAGTACTTGGCACCTCACACTGACCTTCTCACTGTAATGGCTGATGCTTCAGCTCTGCCTTCCTAATCTCATGAAAATCTTTTCTGACCAGCCCTCGCCTAGAACCACACCATACTCATGATGTTACAAATTTGTCCATCAGCGGATGGGTCCAGAGGGAAGGAAATTGTCGGAAGCATAGTCCCAGTTTAGCTAGGTTGACACAGTGCAAAACCACCCGGGGCAGTCTTCCCCACCTCAGGAAATGACAAACCTGGGAAGCAGTCTCCACTCTTATCTCTTTCTTCCTCCCTACACCTGAGAATACATATTTGTTGAATGAAAATAAAAATAGCCAAATGGAGAGAAAGGACACTAATTAGGAGAGTTGGGAGGGGGGCAGAGGGTGAAAGCAGAAGATGGGGTAAGAAGAGTATAGACTTTAGCCATTTGTACCCAAGACTTGTCGTGCTCTTGGACGCCTACACATTTCTTAGTTGGCTCTATCAATGGCAGGCAGCTCTCAGGGGGTCTCTTCTCATGTATCAAAGGGAAGTCCCTCAGTGGTGGATGATGCATGCCCTTTAACTCTCATCCCCTGTCGTTCTTAGCTTTTGCCCATTTTACCACCTATCAGCTCATCAGGGCATTGGTGTGGAATTGGAAGCCATTAAACTTTCAACTTGTCAACAGTGAACAAAAGTTTGGTGGCCTAATCAGCAATAATTCTAGAGGAAAACTTTGGAATATCTCTAGATTTAAAATGTCCCACTGGATGTTGGGGACTGATTACCTAAGAGTCAGGGAGTAGGACTGGGGAAAGGACAAAGGTTTACTTTACTTTTTTTTTTTTTTGCAAGCCTCTGTCTCATTTGTTATTTTTACTTTTTGTTTGTTTTTTGCAGTGCTATGGATTGAACTCAGGGCCTCAGTGCATGCTAAGCAAGCACTCTACCAACTGAACTAAACCCTCAGTGCCTGTTTTTATTTGTATTTTTATTCATTTTTATTTATTTATTTATTATCGCAGTACTGGGGGTTGAACCCAGGGCCTCACACTTGCGTGCTCTGCAAGTGCTAGACCACTGAGTTACACCCTCAGCCCATTTTTTTTTTTTACTTTTTTGAGACAGAGTCTTGCTAAGTTACACAGACTGCCTCTGGTCTTGAATTTGCGATCCTCCTGCCTCCACCTCCCAAGCCGCTGGGATTATAGACATGTGCCACCATGCCCAGCTTGTTTTTATTTTTTCAACAGATGTTTTTAGAGCAGTTTCAGATTCACAGCAAAACTGAAGTAAAAGTAGAGTTCCCACATGATCCCTTCCCCCAACCCTTAGCTTCTCCTACTGCTAACATCCTGCACCACAGTGTTACATTAGTTATAATTGATGAACTAATATCAATACATTATTATCAATCAAAGTTCATAGTTCACATTAGGGCTCATTCTTGGTGGTATACTTTCTGTGAGTCTGCACAAATGTATGAAGACATGTATCTATTGTTATAGAATCATACAGAATAGTTTTACTGCCCGAAGATCTCTGTGCTTTGTCTGTTTATCTCTTCCTCCCATTTCTCTCCTGCTAAACACTGATTTTTTTCTAGAGTGCCATATAGTTGGAATCATACAGTAGATAGCCTTTTCAGACTGATTTCTTTCACTTAGTAATATATATTTGAGGTCCTCCTATGTCTTTTCATGGCTTGATAGCTTATTTCTCTCTAGGACTGAATAATATTTCATTGTCTGGACAAACAGTTTGTTCACTCACTTGCTGAAGGTTGCTTCCAAATTTTGATAATTATGAACAAAGCTGCTGTAAACATCTATGTGCAGGTTTTAGTATAGACATGAGTTTTCAACTCATTTGGGTAAATACCAAAGAGTGCAATTGCGGGATAGGATGGTAAGAATATGCTTAGTTTTGTAAGAAATTATCAAACTGTCTTTCAAAGTGGCTGTGTGCTTTCACCTGTAATGGATGAGAATTCCTGTCCTACATCCTTGCCAGCATTTGATGGTGACTGTCAGTTTTGGATTTTGGCCATCCTAATGAGTGTGTAGTGATATTTCCTTTTTTTTTTTTTGTGGTACTGGGGTTCAAACCCAGGGCCTCGCTCTTGCATGCTTTGCAAGTGCTAGACCATTGAGCTGCACCACCAGCCCATTTTTCTTTTTACTTTTTCTGACAGGGTCTCACTAAGTTACGAAGACTGCCTCGCCTCACGAGTTGGTGGGATTACAGGCTTGCGCCACTGAGCCCGGCTTCCTTGTTTTGTTTTAATTTACAATTTCCTGATGACATAGGATGTTAAACATCTTTTCATATGCTTATTTACTACCTACCAGTCTATGTCTTATTTAACAAGGTGTCCTTTCAAGTCTTTTGACAATTTCTTAATCTTGTTCATTTTCTTATTGTTGAATTTTAAGCATTATTTGTATATTTTGGATAATAGTCCTTTGTCAGTGAAGACTTATCTTTAGGCCCTTATTCTTTCAAGTCCTCTGTATGCATTCATTACATATTTCAAACATTAACTAAAAATAAAATGTCTTATTTAGAGAATACATTTCCAGTTATGAAGGGAACCAAATTGACTGAACATGATTTTTAATTCTGGCAGGTGACTAACTGATGGTTAAATCAGCTAATATCAAAGTCACTTCTTTGCTATAATTTTAAACAAAAAGAACCACCCTACACAAATTAACGAAACAAATTCATCTCATTTACAGATGGCTGTAATGGCTGAGGATAACTGATTTGAAGGTGATTTCATTAAGGAAATGTAATTTCCACTTATCACAGTAATGTTATGAGGTTTGGGTTCTCCTGCTCCCTCTAAGATTTCCTTTTGCTAGATGGGGTATTGGAAATGTTTAGGTCATAAAAACAGAACATAAGAACTACATATAAGAAAGTAGATTTTCCTTTCTTAAAAGGAAAATAAATTAACCTAATAACCCTGAAGTGAGAGAAGACATTTGACTCAATTAACCAGAGGGAGAAAGGCCCAGAGGAAACCAGTTTCACAAAATATGTTTACCCTTATCTTGATAAGAGTCATGCATTCCCTATTATTGCGAGACTTCCCACAGAGGATTCAAAGGAGAGGTCATGACCAGAGTTGGCTTTTCCTGTGCAAAAAAGAAAGAAATCATTAAAGACACAATTTAGGAGTTTCATCTTGTGAAGCTAATGAAAAGATACCCTTGAATTTGTGAGGTCTTGAAATGTTGACTATTAACCAATTCCAGTGATTCTTGATGGGCCACGTGTAGGAACTGCATCTTCAGGGATGGGGATGGGACAAGAGGTATAGAGATCCCTCTCCATGATGGAAGGCGCAAGCGAAGTTGTGAGGCTGGTCTTTGGGTGAGACTTAGTCCTAAGATGAGCATTCTCATTTCAGTGAAAAGCAGAGACAACTATGATCTATTGGTTTTTCAAGATTTCTTTAAAAATTTGAAATTCTGTGTGTTTCCTAGTGCTTGCTAGTGGCAAAAATGCTCATTTTTCTTGTAAGTGGTTTGTGCTTGAATGAAAAACAAGGAAAGGAGAATATTGGGGAAATTACTTTGCTTCATCCATGGCCCTGGAGGGGAGGAGTTTAGATGAGAAAAAGATGGGGATGGCCAGGTGGCCCAACGTCCTGGGACTTGTGTACACATGGGGAGCCAATCCAGAACCAAGGACTGACTTTGGGGAAATTGTGAGGGGTCATGAAGGTTAACATAGGAGAAATTGAACTGCCTGGAGTCACCCAGACATGTGCACACACAAGCCTCAAAAGATTTTCCAGACTTGCAGAGATTAGCCTGAGAGAAGCTACAGGAAGATCCTTGTTTCTGAATTTGTCCTCTGGGCCTGTAAACACTGCAATTTGCCAGCTTGGTTTGTAGTTCCCAGGCTGTCTTCATCCTACATTAGAACCACAGAGCTTGACCAGGAGTAAGGCCAGCAGCGGAGGGCTACCCTAGACTTAGCATCTCAGCTCACACTTTGTTAGATCAGTTAACCTGTGCCTACTTACCATGTGGACAAAATATTCAGCTTTGCAAGGAAAGCCCGAGGACACCCTTGGGACTTCATCTGATCGCAAAGATTTAAGGTCGTCTGCCATGGGTCCCACTATGCTGACACTGCTACCCTGCCTTCTGGTTGTATAGACTAAAATCCTGTAACTGTAAACCCCCAGTAAATATCTCTTCCCCCATAAGTTTCCCTCAGTCAGTTTCTCTGCCACAGTGACGACGAACTGACTAATACAGATGGCTTTCTGTGATCCTTCATGCTCCGACAGGTCTGAGGGCTATGTGGACGCCCTAGGGGCAGGACTGGAATCTCCAAAACATGCATGGGGCACATGCACAGGCCAGGCTGAGAACAAGCTTTAGGCAGCAGGTCAAGTATGCAGTTGCTTCGGGGACTCTGCTGTAAAAAATGCCTCTGCCTTGGCTTGATATCTGAAAGTTTGAGTCCGATTAGAAGTTTTAAGTTAGGGGATCCATGGAAAGACTTCAGAAGATTGTGTCTGAGATCTTGGGTTTTTTATTTGTTTGTTTCATGAGGTGAGAGGAGAGAAATCACAGAGTATCTGAAGAAGGGGAGACAGAGAAACTAAGGACACAAAAGGATCCTGTGGGGGCAGGAAGACCTATTTCACTGACCTCACATCTTTTCTCACGAAGTGAAGGAAAAATCACAACCCAGGAAGAGCCCACTGACCCTGTGCCACCTGAGCTGGTGGGATGAGCTGAGCCAGCCTGTCAGACTCAAAATCTATGGCAAAATGTCACCCTTGGGAAACTATGTGCAATGACACCACCAAATGAGTAGGAAATGAAAACATTAAATACAACCATTCAAGAATAGCCTTTTCCTTCCTCAATCCTGAAGGCCAGATGCCATTTTCCAGCTGTTTCCTCTCATAATTTCTCTGCTATTGTGATACTCCAAGGACCTGTTGATGAGAAAAGAATGTGGAGGTCAAATGATAGTTCAGCCCATTCAAAAAGGGTAATTCGAGATCAGCACAGGTCCCCACTGTTGCTATCTTCAGTCTTCCCAATGTACCAGTCACCTGGTGAATTTTCTTTGGAAATTCATAGACCTAACGTTGTTGTTAGGTGCCGTCGAGTCAGTATCTGACTCATAGCCACCCTACTTACAACAGGAGAAACACTATTGCCAGTGCTTCGCTGCTGTTCATAGGGTTTTCAATGGTGGATTGATTTTTGGGAGTGGGTTGCCGGGTCCTTCTCCCTAATGTTAGGATCAATGAAAACTGTCCTGGAACTCATTTTAGAAAGAGCTGCTTTCTCTGAGTGATCTCTTCAATGAGCTTCCCCTGTCCTTGCCCACGTGTCTTTCCATCTCACAAATCTTCACTGCCCCTTCTTATTTCTGTATAGTGACATCAGTAATGGCAGTGAGGGGGTGTTTTGGATAATTTTTATTAATCTGAGAGTTTTTCTCCTGGGTCACAGCAGATGATTTACTGTAGATAAAGACCCTAGAATCATAATAGCAGGTTCTCCATAAATAGAAGCTATGTGTTACATAAGATAGGTGATATGCCTCCCAGGATATAGATAAGCAAACAGGTGCAGGGAGACTAAACAAAATCATTTTGGCCAATGATGCTTTGAGTCAGCCTTTAAAGCAGTGGTTTGCATGCATGGCTATTCATTAAAATCACCTGGAGAGATGTTAAAAAATAGCAACATGTGGAACCACCTCCAGAAAATCTGTTAATTGGTCTGGGCTGGTGACTGGGCATCAAGCACTTTCAAAAGCTTCCCAGCTACCACGATAGAGAACCAATTCTTTAACGCTTTAATCCCTCCTCCTGGCTCCATTTGCCTCTTCTAGACAGAGCTGGTCTGACATCTCTATTTTACAGATGAGAGCACCGAGGGCCAGGCAAGGCAAGTTGGATGATTTTCTTAAAGCATCAAAACTAGAAATCATTATTTTAAAAATCACAACTTACAACCTGCTATGGTTTGGTTGGTCTCCAGCCATACCATGCTGGCATCTGATCTTGGCAGATGTTGAAAGCTAAGCAGGGTTGGGTCTTGTTAGTACTTGGATGGGAAACCGCCAGGTGCTGTAGGCTTGGGACAAGGACCCCATCAGTCCACTCCTGAAACAATTAGCCATTGAAAACCCTATGAATGGTAGAGAAGCACTGACATAGTGCCAGGCATGGCACAGTGTCGGGTAGTGTTTTGCTCTGTTGTACATAGGGCTGCTATGAGTGGGGCCCGACTCAACAGCACCTAACAACATAACAATGGTTTGGTTGAGTGTCCTCCAAAGGTCCATATGTAAATGTTTTCCTCCCAGGAGGTGCTATTGGGAGGTTCTGTGGACCTTTAAGAGGTGTAAGCTAGTGGGAGATCCTTAGGTCATAGAGTCCCTTTCCTATACTTGAACCTCCAGAACCATAACCCCAAATAAACCTCTCTTTATTTCATAATACAAATTAGTGAGATTAGCTGTGATATTTCCATACATGCATATATTTTGCATTGATCATTTCCATCCACCCTTCTTCTACCTCTAACTCCTCCCCCAGTACTCCCTTCTCCCAATACCCTTCTCAGTCCCCTAGTAACTCCTCTTCTACTTTCATGTCTTTTTTTTTTAAGTTTTCACATATGAGAATATGCAATAGTTGTTTTTCTTTGTCTGGCTTATTTAGCTTCATATGATGTCTTCCGGTTCCATCCATTTTCCTGCAAATGATAGAATTTCATCTTTATGGCTGAATAATACTCCATTGTATGTACATATACATATATACCACATTTTCTTTATCCATTCATCTGTTGCCAGGCAACTAGGCTGATTCCATATCTTAGCTATTATGAATAGTGCTTCAATAAACATGGGTATGCAAGTATCTCCTTTGTATACTGACTTCATTTCCTTGGATATATACCCAGGAGTGGGATAGCTGGATCATATGGCAGTTCTATTTTTAGTTTTTGAGGAACCTAATGGGGGATATTTGAGGATTATATTAGCTAATATATTAGTATTTGCCTCATAACAAATAATCACAATGCTTTCGTGGTACATGAAAATAGTTATTTTTCATAGATATACAGGGCTCAGCTAATCTATGCTGGGTTCCCTGGGAAGCTCTGATGGTCTAGGCTGGACTAATATGTCTGGGCATTACTGGTCCAAGCTGAGCTGGACAAGGGTGACTGAATCTGTTCTTTCTGTTGCTTATCCTGCTCCTGGGTTAACCCACGCATATCCTTCTCATGGAAATAGCAGAGATGCAAAGGAACAAACCTAATTGCTGTAGTACATTTACAAGCCTCTCCTGTGTCCTAGCTACCACTGGCCAAAAAGTCATATGGATAAACTGAGACTTGAGGGGTGGGAGTATACACTATGCCCTTTAATAGGAAGATCTGTAAAGTCACCTAATAAATGGTATTGGTACCGGAAAAGAAAGAAATTGGGTTATTAATGAAATCTAATATAGCTAATACTTATAAAGTACTATACGAATTAGACTAAGGTAATGAAATTTCTGTGATCCAGAATTACATGTAAATTAACCATAAGTACAGTAATTTGTGAACAACTTTATGGCTAGAAGAGGGTATAACTCGGTTTGCATCCAAAATATTTTCATTTCAGTGCTTTTATAGGTAGTGTTATAGATTATTGTTATTGTTAGGTGCCATCGAGTCGGTATCTGACTCATAGCAACCCTCATAGGGTTTTCAATGGCAGACTGTTTCGGGATTGCCTTGTCAGGTCCTTCTCCCATTTTTGTGGTGCTGGGAATTGAACTCAGGACCTCAGAGACTGCAGCGCAGCGCTCTACCAACTGAGCTAAATCCCAGCCCCAGTGTCATAGGCAGTGCCTTCATAAATTATTGTGCTGTGTGATTGATAGTATGGAACATAAGTATAAATGACTTGGCTTGCCTGAGATTTTTTTCTTTTCTTCTTGATTAAGAAATTTTCATCAAGATTGCTAGAAGGCTGGTCTTGGATAAAACCAACTGTGTATGTAAGAGTTTAAGTTCATAGTTTAAATCTATGGTTCTCGCTCTGATTCCTGTGATGGATCAAGGTAGATACAAGAAGAGCATGGGGTATCTTGATACACTAGGAAATAAGGAAGTGATCAGAAAAAAGATGGAAATATGCCATAAGGGCAGAGGAATGGCTTGAATGGGCTCCCACTGGGCAAATCTTCATACTAAATGTGAGCACCAAATTAATTATCCACAATAATGAGTTCTAAGCCAATGGAAAGATAGGAACACACGAGCCCATGCTGATTAGCTAGATAGGCAGATGAATAGGGAGATAGGAGAGCTCTTGCCAAGGGCTGACTGGTCAATGTGGAGGATTGGAAATGTGGAGCTAGCATTAGAAAATGAGCATTTTGTAACCATCATGGTAAAGACTGATCAGACAAGAATCATCAATAGATACTAACTCCCAGAGAAATTTTGATGAAGAGCAAGATATTTCCATGATCTTTAAATGTCTCCCCATAATTGCTTGCTGCTTGTAAGGAAGGAAAAATACACCAATTATCCAATGGAAAAATTGGACAATACCCTGACCAGGTGACCAAGATTATCATTACTAATGAAAGAGAGACAGACATGTAGCTCCAGGCATGATACTGTAAAAAGGGCACAATATCATCTATGCAGGCTTCTGACTGAGACTGTTTAAGCTTAATTTAATCATGAGGAAACATCAGACAGACTCAAAACAAGGTAAAAGGAGAGAAGCCATATTCTTCCTGAATCACTGTCATCCAAAACAAAGGCTGTGGATATGTTCCAGATTGAAAGAGGTTAAGAAGACATGGCAATTCATGAAACATCTGAGCCTAGACTTAACACCATACTGAAGGGGAAGATATTATTAAGTCAATTGAAAATATTGAAATGTAGATAGTAGACTAGACAAAAATATTGTTCCGTCCAGGATGAAGTAACAGGGATCAATTTGCGCCCCTATTGCAAACAATTGAAGAACAAGATAAAATATACAAAACAATGGTTTTCTTTATCTGGATCCTTTATAATATCCTCTATAACAAACTTGTAAGTGTAGTTAAGGTGCTTTTCCTGAGTTCTGTGGGCCATAATAGCAAATTATCAAACCTGGGGAAGGGGCTGTGAGAACCTTGTGAATTTTTAGCTGATTGGTCAGAAGTCCTAGAGGTCTAGGACTGGCAACTGACATATGAAGTGGGGGCAATCTTGTGAGACTGAGCCACTTGTGGGATCTAATGCTAACTCTAGGTAGTTAGTATTAGACTTGAGATGAGTTCTAGGACACTCATCTGGTGTCCAGAAGCTTGGAGAATGGTTCTTGATGTGAAGGAAGCTCTACACATTTGGCTTTTTTGTGGGTAGAAACAGATCCTAGTAGACGGTTGTCCTTTTACAGCAAGTGACAGAAGAACGTCACTCATAATGGTTTAATAAAGGGAATTTATAACCCATGCAAGCAAAAAATCTAGGGACTGGTTTGGCTTTTGGACCAGCTTGATCCAGTGGCCTAAAGATATCACCATGGACCCTGCATCTTTATTCTGCCTTTTGCAGAGTTGTTCAGCCAGAAGATACATTCCTCTGCTGTTCCAAGGTGATTTCAAGCAACAGCCAGGGTTCTTTCTTCTTCATTTCCAATAAGAAAAAGAGAGTTGAGTGGTTTCATAGCAAATGTCCTGATAATTTCTCTGATTGGCTTCAATCATATCACATGCCCACCTCTGAACTATTGTTCAGGGGAATGGAATGCACTGACAGCTTAGCTTTGTTCAAATGCTTCACCTTTGAGAACTAAGAAGGGAAAAAAATGGAGTACAGATTAGGAATGAATACTAGCAGTACAACCAAAGAAGTCTATGTGATGGTCTCAAAGGTTAAATGTGGATATAGTTCAGTAAGAAAAACATACTGAATCTTGTTCTCCCCACCCACACCAAAAATATTGCTACTTTTTAGAAAGGGTTTTCAGCCTTGGCATTACTAGCATTTGGGGCTGGATTTTTGTTTTTGTTGTGGAGGGCACATGTACTCTGGGAGACAAATTTGCTTTCTCTTGAACCACCATTATATAGTTGAACCTCTCAGATAAAATTCTTTATCATAGATATCTGGAGACATTTTCATTTGCCACAATTGTTGGGCTCAGGGTTAAAGGGTACTACTGACATCTAGTGGATAGAGGTCAGGGATGCTGCAAAACATCCCATAGGTCATGGGACAGCCACATGGCAAAGATTTATCTGGTTCCAAATGTCTATCATGCTGAGGTTGAGAAACCCTTTGCTAGCCAAAGGTAGTTTTCAATCTCTACATTTTAAAACCAAGCCGATCTATATTTGCCAACAATGGAACAAAAATTCCCAATGATACTGAACAAGAGACAGAAAAAAAAATCTTTTAACCTGACAGTTTAGGTTCAATTTATGAAACATTTTACTTTCTAAAGTATTTCTTTTAGGCCCTAGGTGGATCAGCACCAAACCACAGCAGGATTTTAAGGATAAAATTTGGCATATGAGATCATTGTTGTTCCATTGTAGAGCAGTTGGCTAGCATATGCAAGGCCCTGGGTTTGATCCCCAGCCCTGCAAAAAAATCATAAAATATTACTTTTATGATATGCTTATTATTGTTGTTAGGTGCCACTGAGTCGGTGTCTGAACTTATAGCGACCCTACATAAAACAGACGAAACGCTTTTGTGGTGCTTCTCTGCTATTCATAGAGTTTTCAGTGGCTGATTGTTTTTTAGGAGTGGGTTGCCAGGTCCTTCTCCCAAACCTACAGCAGCTGGTGTTCCCAGGTGGTCTCCCATCCAAGTACTAACCAGGTCTGACCCTGCTTAGTTTCCGAGATCT
This sequence comes from Pedetes capensis, assembly GCA_007922755.1. Taxonomy (NCBI): domain Eukaryota; kingdom Metazoa; phylum Chordata; class Mammalia; order Rodentia; family Pedetidae; genus Pedetes; species Pedetes capensis. The sequence goes on from VMDO01003852.1 coordinate 32,867, forward strand.
GACAGGATTGGACATCACAGTGGTATGGCTGCAGGCTTTATAATATGCTATATGCAATATAATTGTTAACTTCTACCAACATGAATGCCATTCAACATTCTCATTGGCCATAGCAATTTATGACTAAAGTTAAACTTTGCTTAATTTATTTTTGCTTTATGTAGAGGGGGCCATTCTTTATTTATTAAAGATTTTGAAATTCTTAATCCATAATGTGATGACATTTTGCATTCTTCCATGATGCTAGGTAGTAGGGAAATTGTCAGAAGCTTTCAGAACTACACTGGCTTTTATTTATATAGTGAATAGTTACGGGATTTCCTGCCTTTGCCAGTATCTTAAGGATTTGAACAACAAGACAGCATTCTGTTAAATGTTCTGGATTTTAGAATATGAATTTTCCCTCAGATTTGTTTCATCTGAGTAAGGATGAAAGAGGAACAGTGCTTGGATAGGATCTAAGATTATAGGGATTTCCTGTTCTATAAAATTCTGAGCGAATATACAAGGTCCAAGAATTGCCCTGTGACCTCTTTCTTCCTTCTCAAAGGGTGGAGATTTGGCCTGCTATCTTGTGTTCCCACCAGAAACCCTCCTCCCATCTTTTTTCCTGTGCTTTTATCTTTGACTGGCTCTACATAGAGAATCTACGTTCTCCTACTTTCCTCCTTTTTGAGTTCCAGTATAAGGTTGATTTTATAATTTCCCTTCATTTTAAGGGACTCACTGCTATTCTGATGTCAACTGGTATATTGCAATACAATTCTGGCACTAATCACCAGTGGATTCCATGAGTTAAAGGACCTTCAACAAGAGAACAAGAGTGCCTCCATCAGGAATATCCACCAAGACTCAGTTCAAATGCTAGTCACACTTCAACTTACAAAACCAAATACAAAGTCAAATGGTGTAGGAAATTAAAAGGTGATAAGTGCTGCAGAGTATATAGGGATGGTCCAAAGGAAGGGACTAGTTCTGCCTGGGAGAGTCAGAGAAGGCCTTAGGAGAAGATGATGACTGAGCCAGGTTTTGAAGGATAAGTAGACATTTCCAGCAAACCAGGAATGGAGAGCAAAGATGGGAGGAATCATTCAAGCCCAGGTAAGGGCATAAAGCAGAAAGCTGCATATTCTCCAAAGAAAATCCCTATAATTGCACAGCAAGATGCTCAACATCATTTATCATCAGAAATGCAAAGCAAAACCACAATGAGATACCACTTTACCCTCACTAGGATGGCTGTAATAAAAAAAGACAGACAATGATAAATGTTGGTGAGATTGTATAGAAATTAGAACTTTTATACACTGTTGAGGGGAATGTGAAATGGTGTAGCTACTTGGGAAAATAGTCTGTGGGATCCTCAAAAGGTCAAACAGAGTTACCATATGATCCACTCAAAGATATATTCCCAAGAGATTGTTGTTATTGTTGTTAGGTGCCGTTGAGTTGGTATCTGACTCATAGCGACCCTCATAGGGTTTTCAATGGCTGTTTCGGGATTGCCTTGGGAGTGGATTGCCAGGTCCTTCTCCCATTTTTGTGGTGCTGGGAATTGAACTCAGGACCTCAGAGACTGCAGGGCAGTGCTCTACCAACTGAGCTAAATCCCAGCCCTCCCAAGAGATTAGAAATATAATATTCATAGCACCATTCATAATAGTCCCAAAGTAGAAACAACTCAAATGTCCATGAACTGATGAATGGAAAAACATACATGAAATATGGTATATACAAGGAGTGGAAGAGCCTGGCTCAATGGCACATGCCTGTAATTCCTGCAACTTGGGAGGCAGAGACAGAAGGATTGCAAGTTCAAGGCCAGAGGCAGCCTGTGTAATTTAGCAAGACCCTGACTCAAAGTAAAAAATAAAAATTGGGCTGGGGTGCAGCTTTTGCAGTGTATTTGCAAGGTCCTGGTTCAACTCCTAAGTACCAAGAAAATAATTGAAAAAGAAATGGACTGAGGGGTGCAGCTCAGTGATAGAGTACTTTCAAAGTATGCATGAGACTCTGGGTTAAATGCCCCAGTACCACAAGAAACAAACAAAGCAACAATAACAAAAACACCGCATATACACACACATGCACATGCACACCAACAATAACAAAACAAGAAATGGAATATTATTTGTCAATAACAAAGAATGAAGTACTGATACATACTATAACATAATGCAAAGAAAAGGAGTCAGACACAAAAGACAAAATATTTTATGATCCTATTTATATGAAATGCCTAGAATAGACAAATTCATAAAGACAGAAAGAATACTGGTGGTTGCCAAGGGCTAAGGCAGGGGCCTGGGGAGAGATGAGAATGGTAGCTAATGGGCGTGGGATTTTCTTTGGGAGTGAAGCAAATGTTCTAAAACTGATCATGAAGATGGTTGCACGACTTTGTGAATATATGAAAACCATGAAAGTGTACACCTTAAGTGAACTGAATGGTAGGTCCTGGGTCCAAGCTTGTGAGAAATACTTGGGCTTACTTTTGGCAAAAGAATGCAGGAAGTATCTGGCAGTCTCCTTAGGGACCAGTTATGGATTAGGATGATTGGAATGAGCTAGTCCAGTCAGGAACATTTGTAGAAGAGGTGTGTCAGCAGTAGATAATCATTCTGAAAAAGGGCGAATTAAAGTGCATAATACAATTGTATGAAAATACCACTATGAAGTCCATTATACTGTATACTAATATTTAAAAAGTAACACCACCAACAACAAATGATGCCCAAGAATGTTTAGTGAATGAGTGAATAATGAAATGGCTGATTACATTGTCAGAGCTGCTGTTACCTGGTAGAAAATTTTGGAATAGAGGAAGGGATTTTTTTTCATGTGGAGGAAGGACTGAAACATTCAGAGAATTGATATTTTATATGAGCTAAATGGATGTTTCAGGGAGAGAAAGGAAAAAACAGTACATCCAAAGGTACCTGTCCCTTCAGTTGGTCTAATGTCAGCCTGTTGTGCCTGTGGAATTTTTTTTTTACATGAGGAACTATAAAAAGCCAGTAAATTCTGTCTAACGCTGGTGCATTCAGGCTCATGTGTCCCTTAGCCAACTAGACAGAATCTACTTGTACAAGCATACAAAACAATATGTATTGACTAGATAAATATTTTATTGAGGCTCTCTGACAAAAGGTATAATCACAGAAACCACATAGATAATTTTGTTCTTCAATCCAGCCAGCTATGGCCAGCTCTGCCCCACTATGATACATCCTGAGATGATTAAGTTTTCATAAACCACAACTTAGAGCTGAAAGTTGTGACCTAATTTTCAAGGAGAGCAAAAGAATCCTCTCTGGGGACAGATTTCATCCAAGGAGATGAAGTGTTTATGTTTGAAATAACAGGATGCTTCCACATAAGACTCTGTCAAGTCATTGAAGGGAAAATTTCATTTGTATATTGGAGTGGGAAGGAAGAGGTGCGGTTTTGCCCAATTCTGAGCCATTGTGAACCTATTGACTATGATGGGGTGACTTCCTGTGGATCTCCTTTCCCAGCTTCAACCAGAGAAGCTTGTGAGTGACTAATGGAAAATTCTGCATTTGCTTGGTATTTTAAGTATTTACAAGGTCGTCCTGGGTCCAAGCTTATGAGAAGTACTTGGGCTTACTTATGGCAAAAGAATACAAGAAATGTCTGACAGTCTCCCTAGGGATCAGTTATGGATTATAATGATTGGAATGAGCGATGTCAGTCAGGAACATTTGTAGAAGAGGTGTGTCAGCAGTAGATAAGCCTTCTGAAAAAGGATTTCTTCTTTCTTGTTCTATCAAGTGGTCTTCATTTAAAATAAAGTACCACAAGCAAACTTGGAAAGTGAACCAGGGTTTTGATTTAAGGAGTAGTACACCATCCAACAAACAACGCCCCCACCCCTATAAGTAATGTTGTGTCTTTCCTAGGGCTAAGGTTCTGGTGTAAGAACCTGTAACCATCTAGAAAGACCTGTCCCTTTTGGGGAACTAAATCCCATCTGGAGTACCTCTGTCTTAGTCTGGGCTACTCACATCTTTGGAATATCCTGGGCTGCCTCTTGGTGTGGCTCAATCCCTGAGGACTGTGGTCTGGAGATGCTTTCCCATTGTGTGTGCTGTTTGGATGCTCAACAGCCACAGCTCTACTTACTGTTCTACACTCATTATTTCTTTCTTTTTAAAATTAGGGCATATTAATTGCACAAAATAATGGGTTTCATTGTGACACTTTTATATATGTATATCATGTACTCTGATTATATTCACCCCTATTGCCCTGTCTTGTACCTCTTCCCTCTCCTGTGGTTCCCTTCCTTTTCCCAAATAGTCCCCTTTCTACTTTTTATATCTTATATTTAAATCTTATTATTATTATTTTTGCAGTACTTGGGGGTTGAACCCAGGGCCTAGCACATACTTTGCAAATATTCTGCCACTCTGCTTCACCCCTAACCCATTTTTTATTTTTTCATCTTGAGTCAGGGTCTTGCTAATTTACATAGGCTGCTTCTGGCCTTGAACTCGACATCCTCCTGCCTCCGCCTCCCAAGTCACTGGGATTACAGGCATGTGCTGCCACACCCAGGTCGTGTCTTATTATTGTAGATCTAGATACCTCACATGAGAGAAAACGTGATATTTGTTTCTCTGAGTCTGTCTTGTTTTCCTTAACACAATTATTTCCAGTTCCATCCATTTTCCTCCAAATGACATAATTTTGTTCTTTATGGCTAAACAAAATTCCATTGTGTATTTATACCACATTTTCTTTATCCATTAAGCTGTTGATGGGCACCTAGGCTGATCCTGTAACTTGGATATTATGAATATTGCCATAATAAACATGGATGTGCAGATGTCTCTGTGGTATACTGACTTACATTTCCTCAGGTATGTACCCAGGAGTGGTACAGCTAGATCGTATGGTAGTCCTGTTTTTAGGTTTTTGAAGAACCTCCATACTGATTTCCATAGTAGCTGCACTAATATACATTCCCACCAACAACATATAGTGGGCCCCCCATCCTCACCAGCATTTGCTGTTGGTTGTTTTGTTGATGGTACCCATTCTGACTGGGGTGAGATGGAATCTCAATGTAATTTCATTTATATTTCCCTGATGGCTAAGAATATTGAATATTTTTCATGTATTTATTGGCCATTTGTACTTATGAAAACTATTCAGTTCATTTGCCCATTTTATTGATTGGATTTGATTTTTTTTGTACAGCCATCATTTCTAAGCTAACACAGGGATCAAACTGTCAAATAAGACTTAGAAGAATCAGCAATCTTACCCAGGTGAACATATGTTATTTTCTAGCTGCTCAGCTTCCATTTCTTCTAGCAAGAGCACCCCAGTTTTCCTTTATGTGATTCTCCCCCCATGGTCTTGGTGAACCTAAGTCTTTCTTCCCTCACCCCAAACCCTCTGCCTCTCCGATTCACCAACTCAGCAGGGACATGTGCACAGCTTTTACCATGGGACCATCTCATCCCTCTAGCCTGACTGCCCATGTTTTCAGTTGGTTTGATGAGCATGAAACTTCCTCTTAGGTCTTCCAGGCTGGGTGAACTTAAGCCTTGAACTGCAGGGCGGGTCCTGGCTGGGATGAGCCTACCTCTGGATGAAGTTGACATATAGAAAGAAGAGGTAGATCCCAATGGGCACTGGATCTTTTCATTTGAGTCCTTCATTGTTACAGCTGACACCAGACCAAACTCTGGGCTTCCCCATGACTTGAGCTTCTAAGTCCCTCATACTGCTTATGCCTCTTTGAGTTGGGGTTTCATTCATTGAAAATAAAAAAAAAATGGGAAATCAGGACTCCATGGTGACAGATAAATAAAATATCTACATTTTACATAAAAGGAAACAGGAGCTGTTAGAATGGCGTGATTTGGTTGAGGTGATTGGGATTGTAAACAGCAGAAACCTCAAGCTTCTGGCACCAGATCTACTGTATTAATCATTTCTTTTTGGATAATGTTACTTCAATATTTAGTGGCTTGAAACAAAAAAGAAAAAAAGATAATGAGACTTGGTCCTATAAGACTAGAGAGACTTGTAGACTTACTTTGTTCCATGGATTTGAAGCATATATTCTTCAGTATCCTTGAGTATTTCCCCAAAATAATACCAATTTTATTATTTATATTTAATGGATCATTTAATGCCATATAAAACTAATAAAAAAAAAAGACAGGGAGAGCTGCAATAACAGTGGCCTGACTTCTTCCTGCTTTGCCTAGGCCTCATAATTACTTGTATCCTTGAAATTATTAGTAAAGCTTGATATTAGGTAAGATTTCTTTTGGGAGGATTAAAACAATATAAATTCTATGTGTTCTTTTTCTTTTTTTTTTTTTCTTTTTTTGTGGTACTGGGGGTTGAACCCAGGGCTTTGTCCTTGCATGCTTTGCAAGTGCTTGGACCACTGTGCTGCACTCCAGCCCATTTTTTTACTTTTTGAGACAAGGTCTCACTAAATTACACAGACTGCCTCTGGTCTTGAACTTGTGATCCTCCTGCCTCTGCCTCCCAAGATGCTGGGATTACAGGCATGTGCCACTGCGCCCAGCTTGTTCTTCATGCTATAGACCAGCAGTTTGGGCTGGGCTCAGGTGGGCAGTTCTTTGGTTGCCCTAGCCTGAGGTCACTCATACAGCTACAGTACCAGCCTGGGTCAGCTGGGGCTATATGCTTTAAGATGGCCTTACTCACATGCTTAGCAAGTGGCGCTGGCTGTTGGCTAGGACACTGTAGTCCTCATCAGTTTGCCTTTGTAGCAGCCTCTGTCAGGTTTATTTACAAAAGGTCTCAGGACAGTAGGGGAATGAGAGTGAAAGCTGCAGGGCATAGCCGTTGTATGACATCATTTCCTCTACATTTTACTGATCCAAGTAAATCACATTGTCAGGCCAGAGCCAAGAAGAGTGGAAATAGACTCCAGTTCTCACTGGGAGGAGCAGCAAAGTCAAATGGCAAAGGGATAGGAATGTAATAATAAGAAGAATTGTTGTAGCCTTCTTTGCAAACTATCAACATTATCTAATTTTAAAACTATTTGGTGCCTGTTAGGGGTTGAATTGTTGAAGATATGTTGACAAAATATATGTTGAGATCTTAACCCTTAGTACCTATTTGAAAATAGGATCTTGACAGAGGTAATCAAGTTAAAATGAGGCCATTAGAGAGGACCCTAACCCAGTATCACTAGTGTTCTTATAAAAAGGTGCAAATTTGGACACAGACGGAAAAGCACTCAGGGAAGACAATGTGAAGGGCAGGGAGAAAACATCCATGGGACTTGGAGTGAGGCATCTATAAGCTGAGCAACTAGGGATTATGGGCAGATATCAGAAGCTAAGAAGAATTCCTTTATAGGTTTTAGAAAGAGCAGAGCCCTACCCACACCTTGATTTTGGACTCCTAGCCTCCAGAACTGTGAGACAATAAATTTATATTGTTTTAGTCCCCCCAAAGAAATCTTACCCAATATCAAGCTTTACTAATAATTTCACAGTTATAAGTAATTATGAGGCCTAGGCAAAGCAGGGAGAAATCAGGCTACTGTTATTGCAGCTCTCCTTGTCTTTTTATTTTTTTGCCACATTGAGATGCATACCAGCCCAGATTTAACATATTAAAGTCTTTAAGAAATATATGTAGTCATTGTAGAAAAGACAGCTACTTTTAATATTATGCATCCATTTTATACTCTGCTTGTTACATAGCTTACGTGACATTTGCCAGGCAGCCGTGCCCCATAAATACTCATATTCCAGGTTTGTTTACCATACACAGTGCCAGATGCACAGTACATCCTCCTAAGAGCATTTCATAGATAAGGATTCTCCCACTAATTAATATTGTTAGTGTTTGCAGGAGGCCCTTCCTTAGCATGTGCGCAAGGAGATTTGGCTGGCTGATGTTTCTTTCCTTCCTGGGGACTCCTTCAAGTCAAAGGAAAAACTGGATTGTAGCTTGCTGCTAATTCTTTCCTTCCCAGCTTCCAAGGAACACAAGTGGGTCACAGAATACCTTCTCTGTCTGTTTATTGCTGCCCAAACTGGGGAAGTTCTAGGGTACCAGAGAAAACTTGGATTTTAGAGTTGGACATATAGACAGATGAGTTAACCAGCTGAAGCTCAAATCTGAGCCCTTCCTTCTTTGTGCTACATGAAGTTGTCGTTACATGTCAATCACCTCATCAGAAAAATGGGAATGGTTTACTGTTATGACCATCTGAATCTTTCTGTGTGAAAATACTTTTTACACTATAATGAGCTATTATTGTTGTTATCAATGCAAAATGCTGCATTACTATTGAAATCAGTGGATTTCTGTGGCCCTGGCTGTTTGGGTGTTCTTTTATGGCCGATTCTGAGGCTGGTGTCTGTGGATTCTGAGTGCTGGGCCTTTTAATGTCTGTCTTGGCATCATGGTATCCTTTAGAACAGTAATCCTTTGTTTTGGAAACAGAGCCTGGATCCTAGATCTACTCTTAGACCACCACATTTTTCATTATATTTCTTCTCACGGTCTGCAAGTATATATTGGTATAAAATAACACTATTGAGTATTTACTACATGCTAAGTACTTTTCCGGGGCTGGGATTTAGCTCAGTTGCTAGAGTGCTGCTCTGCAGTCTCTGAGGTCCCGAGTTCGATTCCCAGCACCACAAAAATGGGAGAAGGACGAGGCAACCCACTCCCAAGGCAATCCTGAAACAATCTGCCATTGAAAACCCTATGAGGGTCGCTATGAGTCGGATACGACTCAATGGCACCTAACAACAACAACAACAAGTACTTTTCCATGTATTTTAAATATAATGCCCCATTTGATCATCCCCACAATTCGATAAGGTCATTATTTTTTCCTTTCAGTGATAAATTTTATTTTTATTTTTTCCACGACTGGGGGTTGAACCCAGAGCAGCATCATGCATGAGGTGCACACCTATGCCCTTTTTATTTTTTATTTTGAGACAGGGTCTTGCTAAGTTGTGCAGGCTGCCTCTGGCCTCAAACCTGTGATCCTCCTACCTCAGCCTCCAAAGTTTCTGGTATTACAGGCATGTACCACCACACCTTGCTTAACTTTATTAAACAGATACAGTTTGTTCAAAATAGAATGTTCTATTTTGATCATTTAGCAATAGATTGTGAGAATTCTTCCATGTTATATCATCATGAATTATCTTTCTTTCCTCCCCAACCTACCATGATTCTTTTAAAAGGTTGTTTGTTGGACATTTAGGCTGTCTCTTATTTTTTACAAGGATAAATAAGACTACAAAGAACATATTTTTGCATGAAATTATATAGAGTGCTGCGCTGCAGTTTCTGAGGTCCCGAGTTCAATTCCCAGCACCACAAAAAATGGGAGAAGGATGTGGCGATCCACTCCCAAGGCAATCCTGAAACAGTCAGCCATTGAAAACCCTATGAGGGTCGCTATGAGTCGGATACCGACTCGACGGCACCTAACAACAACAACAACAAGAAGTCTCTGTTTTAACTTTGTTACTGTAGGCTTTTTTTCTAACTACTTATGGAAATTTTACATACATATAGAATAGTTCACATAAATGTTTAACTCAATGAATTTTCACAATAAAATATTACCTGCACCTAAAGCCCCTTCAGCTGGGATTTAGCTCAGTTGGTAGAGCGCCACTCTGCAGTCTCTGAGGTCTTGGGTTCAATTCCCAGCACTGCAAAAATGGGAGAGGGATGTGGCAATCTACTCCTGAGGCAATCCTGAAACAAGCAGCCATTGAAAACCCTATGAGGGTCGCTATGAGTTGGGCACAACTCAATGGCACCTAACAACAACAAAACTCCTTCATATCTCCTTCCAGCAATTACACTATCAGCTCCTCCTGAGGATAACCACTATCCTGACTTCTGATACCATGACTTCATCTCATCTGTTATTGAATTTTATATAAATGCAGTCTTACAACACACATTCTAATTATTGTCTTCTTTTTGTTCAACATCATCCGTGTAGCTGTGTGTAGTTATAGTTGGTTCATCTCAAAGAAGGTTGGTATTATTATTAACTATAGATTAGAACTGCAGCCATAGCACCCTGGCATCTGATCCTGCCTGATCTCTGAATCTAAGCAGGGTCAGCCTGGTTAGTCCTTGCATGGGAGACTGCCTGGGAATACCAGGTGCTACAGGATAGAGAGAAGGACCTGGCAATCCACTCTTGAAACAATCAGCCATTGAAAACCCTATGAATAGCAGAGAAGCACTGACATACTGCTGGGCATGGCACAGTGTCGGGGAGTGTTTCATTCTGTTCTACATAGGGTCACTATGAGTCGGACCTGACTCTATGGCACCTAACGACAACATAGATTAGAAAACTGAGCCACCGAGACGTAACTTGTCCAGAATCACACACTAGCAAGAGGCAGAGGTGGAATTTGAACCCAAGCAATCTGACTCTACTCTGTTAGCCATTATGCTACATTGCCCCTCATTGCTATTTGTTTAATTTTCCTCTCTTTCAGTATATTGCAAGCACCTAGCATCTAGCACATACCAATAGATATTTATATATCATATATTAATAGATCCCCCATGTGTCTGTCAGTTTGTTGTGCTGTGGAGACTTGAGTGTTGCTGTGATGCCGAAAGCTATGCCATAAGTATCTCAGATACCAGTAGGGCCACGCATAGTGGACAGGTTTCAGCTGAGCTTCCAGACTAAGACTAGGGAGAAGGACCTGGCAGTCTACTCCTAAAACAATTAGCTCTTGAAAACCCTAGGAATAGCAGAGAAACACTGTGAAATATAATGCTGGAAAATGAGTCCCCCAGGCTGAAAGTCATTCAAGAAATGACTGGGGAAGAGTTGCTTCCTCAAAGTACAGTCGACCTTAATGATAGGAGTGGATCTCCTTTTGCTGGTGTGGCATGATTTAAAATGAGAAGAAACACAGTGGCTGCAGCAGTGGGCTCAAAAAAAGATCATGTGTTGGGTAGTGTTTTGTTCTGCTGTACACAGGGTCACCATGAGTCAGATTTGACTCGACAGCACGTAACAACAAAAAATATTAATAGATATTTGTGGAGTGAATGAATGACAAATGAGTGAATGAATGCAAACTAGATACGCCTGCTTCTGAGATTCAGTGCTTTTGCCTAGGTTGCTAGAAATTCCTCACAATGTTCTTTATCATCTTTTCATTCACTTTGGTTATGGGCACCTTCTCAGACTCACTCCCACCACTTGTGGCCAAAGTCACTTGTTAGTCTTTCTGCAGCAGTTCCATTGAAGGAAGATTTGCTTCTGTATTTAGACCTTGGAGAGTTCCAGGGCCTCATCTTGTCCTTTCACATGAGGGAAACACATGAGTAATTCCATTTGACTGCTGCCCTAGGAGGTGCAATGGCCCCTATATAAGTTCCTGCCTCTGCAAGTCCTTGAGCAGTTGGAAATGATTGCTGCACCTTTGGCTCTCAGCTTTCTGTACAGAACATTGATGTCCATAGACAGTTGGTCTCCTGAAATGGGTGGCAATCTTCTTGGTCCAGTTCTCCACTCCTTTTCTTTTTGTCTATCAATGAATCTTGTGCTTAGGATGTTGAGGTTGGGACACTCAGGAACAACTTTCCTGGTATATTCCATCTGAAGTTATGTGAAGCTGACTGCAGGGTTTGTACATCCCATGCTTGTGTTTGATTGGGCCATTCTTCAGGAAGAGTGAGGTGATTTGAGGAATAACTTGTCTCTCCTCTGAAACTTGCCTTCAAAGTTATTCATATAAGCCAACTATCTTAAAGCTCATAAGGGATTACTAGGGAATTTCTATGGGGCTGGAGTTTAGCTCAGTTGGTAGAGCACTGCTCTGCACTCTGAGGACCTGGGTTCAATCCCCAGCACCACAACAATGGGAGAAGGATGTGGCCATCTACTCCTGAAGCAATCCTGAAACAATTAGCCACTGAAAACCCTGTGAGCATCGCTATGAGTTGGACTCAACTGGATGACACCTAACAACAATAAAGGGAATTTTTAAAATCAAGAGAAATGGCAAAATTTCCCAATATTTAAACTTTTCCTAATATCCTGATGCCTGGCACTATAAAGAAAAGAAATATTAAAGACAGTGAAGGAGTTAAGGATGTGCCATTTTAAAATATGCCAAATTGGCATATAGATTACTTCAAGCTGAGATCACTTAAGGAAATGTAACTTCAAACAGGGCCATTTGGCCTGTCTTTCCCCACATGTATGTAGCTGGCCATAAAGAATATTTTGGGAGAGATGTCCTTCACATACCAAGGCTGGAAAATAGCT
>VMDO01003852.1:45288-117305 GCA_007922755.1 Pedetes capensis
CTATGATAACCAGAGACTGGTCATTGGTGCTGCAACAAACCCAAATAAAGAAACTGTGAAGCAATCCTTGTCTTCCACTAGCTTCTACCTTCTCCTATACATCTTTTAGGGACACCCCTAGAATGTACTTTCCTAACCCAGCTGTTTGTCCTGTCCTTCCCTCACAAATGTATTGTTCATTGTCTAAAAAATAAAAGAGCACCATGCTTTGGTCATTTTGTCATGCTCCATTCTCTTGCAAAGATCCCCACATACATGTAAAATTAATAAAAGTTTCATGCTTTCTTCTTGTTAATTATCTCCTGTATTAATTGGATTCCTCCATCCAGCTAAAGAGGCCCCAGGAGAACTAAGGGAGGCAGAGGGGATTTCACTGTCTCATACAATAGTGACAGTGGTTTGTATTATTGTTGTTATTAGATGTTGTCAAGTCAGACCCAACTCATAGCGACTCTCATCAGGTTTTCAATGGCTGATTGTTTTGGGATTGCTTCAGCAGTGGATTGCCATGTCCTCCTTCTGTTTTTGTGGTGGACCAAATTGAGGTCCTCAGGGAGCGCGGAGCAGCACTCTACCAACTGAGCTAAACCCCAGCCCTTGTATTATTGGAGGGCCCTTTTTCTTAGAATGGACTAGGCAGAGGTAAATCACTTATACGGAGTTAACTAATACCCATCTATGGGTCTTATTCTCTACCACTGAGCTATATCCTCAGCCCAGTGGTCTTATTCTCAATGTTTTCTCCTTACTGAATGAATATTATATTTGATAAGGGAAACACGTTTGGAAGAACACACACAAAAGCATTATAAGAAAGTGGATTATGCCAGGCGCAGTGGTGCATGCCTGTAATCCCAGCAATTTGGAAAGCTGAGGCCAGAGGATTGCAGGTTCAAGGTCAGAGGCAGCCTGCATAATTTACTGAGAACTTGTCTCAAGATAAAAAATTAAAAAGGATCTGGAGTTTCAGCTCTCTGGTAGAGCACTTGCAAAGTATGTACAAGGCCTTGGGTTCAGCTCCCCCATTGCCCCCTGAAAAAAAAAGAAAGTAAGAAAAAAAAAGAAAGATTATTTATACTCTTTATGGTGTAGGACAAGGGTTGGCAAACTTTCTTTAAAGGACCAGATAGTAAATACATTGAGCTGAGGACCATATAGTCTCTGCTACAATTATTCAAGTCTGGCCTTTTAAAGTGAAAACAGCTATAAACAATATGAAAATGAATGGATTTGGTTGCATTCCAACAAAACTTAATTTACAAAGGCAGGCACAGGCTGTATTTAACCCAGACTATAACTTGCTGATCCCTTTTCTAGGAAGTCTGACAGAAAATAATAACTCCAGAAGCAAAGTCCTTGTATAACATAAGGGGAGAAACAAACACTTTCTCTAAAATTGGCAAATCCTTTACAGGAGTACCTATTGTTTCCATTGTGTCCTAAAGAAAGAAATTGAACATGACACTGAATGGTTTTAAATGGGGATATGTACAGATAAGAGTTAACATACCATGACCAATTGTCACCTTTGGAAAGCCTGCTTGAAGGTTGGCATTGATTGGTGTCTGGAGACTTAGACTTTGGGGAGCATTTCCCCCCCTTAACTAGGAGTGACTCACTGTGCCTAAATTGTACAAATAATATGATCTGTGCTGAACCCCTGCCCTCCTTCTGGGACCCTGGAATTTTAGGATGTGGTAGACAGAGGCTGTCTATATCATCAGCCCCCAAACAAAACCCAGAGTGCCGGGTCTCTAATGAGCTTCCCCGGTTGGCGACATTTCATGCACATTGTCACAGCTCATTTTGGGGAGGATTAAGTGTGTCCTGTGACTCCACAGAGAGAGGACCCTGGGAAGCTTGTGGTTGGTTCTCCCCTGACTTCCTTCTCCCAGTGTGTCTTTTCCCTTAGGTGGCTGTGCTTGGTATTCCTTCACGATATAAACCATAGCTGAGAGCCGAGGCTACGCTGAATCCAGTGAGGTCTCTGAGCTATGTGTCAAAGCTGGGAGTGGTCTTGTGGACCTCCTGACACAGAGTACGTGATTCTCCCCCTTGTCCACTTAATGTCTAACCTCTAGATATAAACCATTAACTTTTAATTATGGAAATGTTCCTGATCATAGTGATAAAATGTGGGTTTAATAGAAGGCTTGCAGACGCCTGAGCCTGGAGGGTATGAGAAATTGCAAGATAACATGTGATCTGGGTTTCCCTAAATGAGCCAAACAGCCACTTACAGAAAACTGGCTCCAATTAGTAGAAAAATGGCTTGATGATCCAACTATGGCTGTTTGTAGCCTGTATACTGGGGATTAACCTAACAGACTAGATGGGTCAATACAGTTCTGAAAAGACACAACTAGACTTCTTTTGTTGTTGGTAGGTGCCATCCAGTCAGGTCTGACTCATAGTGACCCTGTGTACAACAGAATGAAACACTCCCTGACACTATACCATGCCCAGTACTGTGTCAGTGCTTCTCTGCTATTCATAGGGTTTTCAAAGGTGGATGGTTTCGGGAGTGGATCACCAGGTCCTTCTCCCTAGCCTGCAGCATCCGGTATTCCCAGGTGGTCTCCCATCAAAGGACTGACCAGGCTGACCTTGCTTAGCTTCAGAGATCAGGCGGAATCAGGTGCTAGGATGCTGTGACTGCAGGCACAACCAGACCTGGGGTTCAGTAAATGGCCTGTGTCCAGCTCTATTGCAATGAACTAACCTTGAACTAACAAGCTTGGTCTTTTTCAACCAATCGCTCTGTGAAGCTTTTCAGCTTTGCTTGTATAAGTCCCACTGTTGCTTTTGGTCTGAGAGAGTCTCCAGAGGGACTATTCCCCCTTGTATATTCCCTAAATGCCAGTAACTCCTCAAGACAGTAGGCCCTGTATATATTGGGTTCCACATGGATTCAACCAACCCACAGATCGAAAATATTTGAAAAAAACTATCTGTACTAAACATGTACAATCTTTTCTCTTGTCATTATTCTCTAGACTATGGTATTGTTGTATAACAACTATTTAAAATAGCATTTACATTGTATCAGACATTATAAGTAATCTGTTGTTGTTGTTGTTAGGTGCTATCGAGTCGGTGTCTGACTCAGCTATCCTACGTACAACAGGTGAAACATTTTTGATAGTGCTTCTCTGCTATTCATAGAGTTTTCAATGACTGATTGTTTTTTGGGAGTGGGTTGCCAGGTTCTTCTCCCAAGCCTATAGTACCTGGTGTTCCCAGGCGGTTTCCCATCCAAGTACTAACCAGGCCCGACCCTGCTTAGCTTCCAAGATCTGATGGGATCAGACGCCACAGGGCTACAGCTGGAGGCATAAGTAATCTAGAGATGATTTAAAACATAGGGGGGGATGTATGTAGGTTCTATGCAAATAGTACCCCATTTTATATAAGAGATTTGAGCATCCAGAGATTTTTGACATCTGCAGGGGGTCCTGGAACCTATCTCCCTCCTGAACCTAGGGAAGGGACCATGGTACTTCAATTGTCTCTGAATCACAGTATTCTTAGACAACTATTTTGAAGACTCCACCCCACAGATTTTCCCTAATCTTAACACTTGCCATGTCTCAAACTCTTCATTTTTCCTTTATTAGTGGTGACATCAAAGGTTGTGTGTAAGGAAAGTTGGGGTGATCTGAATCATGCAGATATCACTGACCAGAAAAATAAAAAAACAAGGAAACGATCAAGATGAACACACACCACAAAGGAGGGGAAGCAAAATCTAGAATGTGTGCAAAAAATTAAAGGTGTTCTTTTTCCATATCTGAAGGGAAAAAAACACATTTCTTTAAAACCTAAAAAAATATGTTTTAAGGTTTTCTTTTATGAATTACTTGTATGCTACCACTCCTGGAAGGTTATTTAAATTATAGTTTTATATTTCTGCCTCTTAAAATAAATGGTCCTTAATTTAAGACATCACTTCTAAAAACTTGAGTGCCATTCCCTCTCTGTATTACTAATGCATTTACTTATTAAAGGTATTGAGCACCCCACCCTTGGCCCACATTCTCTTCAGGTTGATTCTGCTTCTACCCTAACCCCTTCCTTCATATCCTTCATCTTCAGATTTCATCTCCTGCCCCTCAAAACCCACCTTGTCCTCCAACCCCTCAGAGCTTCACAAAGAGATAGCTTAGGAAAGAGTGGAAACTCCTTTCTGTATCATGGTATATTTTAAAGGTTAAAATGTTATTTTTCTGGGGCTGAAAAAGCTACCACGGACTTCTCCTTTGTGAGACAAAAGCAATTTAATATCCTAGTAAAGCCCTTTCCTTTGTGAAATATTTCCATCGTTGCCACTGCCACTGTTTCTGGCCACAAGATCACAAAGTACTGTGTTCTGGGGTCTATTTGGGTTTGGAGTTGTTTATGTAAATGCAAAAACAACAGCCCTTTAATCTTTCATTCTAATCCTAGGCTTTTACTCTAGTTAGAGATTTGCTACATTATTTTGAATCTTCTTTTCTGTTGCAGAGATTAAAGACAGGTGATGCTTGATTTGACAAAAGCAATGGTTCTCCCACTTGAATTTGCCTCCCTGGAAGGGTTGTTAAAATGCACATTGCTGGAACCACCTCTAACTCCAAGGTGTTTCTTATGTGGCAGGTCTGGGGTGGGATGCAAGCAGTTGCATTTGTAACCAGTTCCCAGGCAACTGCTGATGGTGTTGGTCTAGAGACCACACTTTAAGAACCACTGGACCAAAGTCATGAGAGTTGTATCAAATCCCCTGCTGAATCTGCGCTACTAAAAATGGCCCTCGAGGTAGATGACTTGTTCTTCCACAAGGGCATGTGATGGGCTAGTTTTCTACATACCACTGGTATCCCAGCAAGAGATAGAAGAGGGGAGCAGAATTGGCTTGGCTTAAGTGTATTGTTTAGGATAGAATTAATCTTTGCAAATTGTATTGCCTATGGGGAAGTCTGCCCTCTTTAATAGGATCTAAATCTATAATTGCTATTTTTACCTTTGCGCAGACATTTATTTTGCCCCAAATCTACCCACTGGGGACTGGAGTAGTAAAGGAGTACAGTTTCATCCCACCCTGATGGAGAGAAAACTTAAAGGAGTTGACATATTCCACTAAAGACCCTGGGGAGCATACTGCTTGAATATTAGAGAGCCTTTGACCCCAATGAGAGTGGGTGGAAAGGTGCATTAGGTCAGAAGACCCCTAGATGAGGATTCATATGCAAGGGAATTTTTAAGTGAATGCTTCTGAGGAGACCTTTATAGGAGTGGAGGCAATCAGACAAAGAAGAGGAGGAAGCCAAGGCTGTGAAGTCAAAGTCCCAGCCCCCTCTGATCCTGCTGGAGTTCTGGAACTTGAATTAGACCTCCACCTTTGTCCCAGTTTAAGGCCAGAGAGCTGGGCTGTCATACATCTACACCTGTCTGTCCCTGGCTGGTTCTGGCTCTTTGAGGCACTTCCAGTAGCCCAAGAGTAGTCTTCCAAAAAGAGTCTCAGACACAGACCATTAGAAGCAAAAAGCACACAGAAGCCAGGGGAGAGCTGTTTAGAAGTAAAAAGGGATTCAAGGGGAGCCAGGTGAGGCATAGTATCCACTATGGAAGCCCATATCCCTGGTACAGTGCTAACTCCAGAGGGAAGGGATGGGTTTTTTCCTAAAGTGGACTGAGCCAGTTTGAGAAGGGGGTGCTCTGCCTCTGAAAAGAAGACAGGAGAGAGGGCCTGGAGACCAGGGTGTGAGGCTGAGAACTGAGATGTGTTTTCAAAGGGCCCTTAGCCCCCTCAGCGAAGGGTTTCCTATCCCTTGCTCTTTTCCTTTGGACTATGGAGTCATATTTAGCGTCCAGTTAAAAATTATTTCATACCTTGTGATGCCTTTAACATACCCACAGCTGACCAGTAGTCTTAAATACATTCTTACCTGTGTTTGTTGGGTGTGTTGAGGATAGGGAGTTTAGCCCACTGCCTGCCACCCTCCACTGCTCCATGTCCTCACTGTCACATGGAGGAAGACATAGCCACAAATAGTGGCCTAGAGCAAGAACTCACAAGGTAGAAGAGGAAATGCCAAATGGATGACTCAGGAGCAGACAGATGACAAACCCCTTTTTTTCCACATACAATAGAAGAAAGTCACCTTTGAAGAGAGTAGGGGGCAGGTAATGCTTGCGTTACACCTAGAGTTTAAATGTCACACCGGATGCGAGGGGTTTCTACATGAGATGACATCTTCATCCCTTGGCCTTGTAAGGACCAGATTGTTATCAAAATGGTGATGGTACAAGGCATTGACTCTCTGAGCCAAATGAATGGATAATGAATAATCTTTACAGAAAACATGTAGGTCAGGAGTCATATCCAGCTTTTATATCTGACAAAACTAAAATTATAGTTGGAGTTATCATCTTAGCAATTTATTTTGACTATAATTTGGTATTAGACAGTGTTATATACTTAGTAACATTAGTCAGCCTTATTAAAACAGATCAGATGACACAATTTTTTCTTTTAAAACATTTTAAGTTTTTACTCTTTTCAAAATGTAGAATGACTAAGGTACTTTAGAGGTACTTTGTCTAGGCGAATTTCTTCGGATGAGGTAAAATAGTGAACTTTATTTTCTGTAGTGTTTTGGATTGAACCCAGGGCCTTGCACTCACTAAGCAAGCACTCTACCACTGAGCTGCACCCCTAACCCCTTTCTGATTTTTTATTTTGAGACAAGGTCTCGCTAAATTGCACAGGCTACCTCTGGCCTCGAACTTGCAATTGTCCTGCCTTAGCCTCCTGTGTTGCTAAGATTACAGGCATATGCCAGTGTACCTGGCTAAATAGTGAGCTTTAATATAGACACAATTTTAATAATTATATAAATATTAAATTTACATTTATACTGAAGCCTGTTATTTACTTATATATTTATACTTATATCAGTATTTAGCTTATATATCTACATTTACCATTTAAAATATTTACATATACAATTTGAGTGCTTATAAAATTATAAAATTATAATAATTATAAATTGAATAGACAAAAATATATACAAGTATAGCTTTATTTTTTGAGCACCAAGTATATTACAATTTTCTAAGCTATATTTGGTAGTTATTTTGAAACCATGCAATGTATGGGCTGATTTATGCACTAGAGCATTGTGGATATGGAAAAAGGTTCTTTCTTTGGTTTTAGCCCTTATTCTTGGAAACCTTTCTAAGTGGCAGCATGAGTCTACTCTCCCACCTCAGCAGTTATGGGATAGTGAATATAATTGAGTCTTTAAATGATGATGCTTGTCCTAGTTCATTTGACTACTATAACAAACTGTTGAGCTGGGCACTGATATTTTCTGGGACTCTGTAGTCCCAGAAACTTGGGAGAAGGTTGCAGGAGGATCACAGGTTTGAGGCCAGAGGCAGTCTGCATGACTCAAGATAAAAAATTTTTAAAAAGGGGTTGAAGGTGCAGCCTGGGGTGGTGCATGCGCAAAAAGTATGTGCAATGCCCTGAGTTCAATTCCCCAGTACTGAAAAAAAAAAAAAAAAAAACTAATATGTTCTGGATGGTTTCATAAACAACACAAATGTCTTTCTAACAGTTCTAGAGACTGAGACTAGGAAGCCCAAGATCCAGGCATCAGTAGATTTAGTGATTGATGAGGGCCTTCTTGGCTTAAACATAAAAAAGATCATGTGCATGGAACAGTGTCGAGGAGTGTTTTGCTCTGTTGTACACAGTGTCACTAGGAGTTGGACCTGACTCAATGGCACCTAACAAGTGTCCCTACATAGCAGAAGGGGAAGGAAGCTCTTAGGCTTTCTTTAATAAGGGCACTACTAACCCATTCATTAGGACTTTATTTTCATGACCTACTCACCTTCCAAAGCCCTACTTTCTTTTTGATTAGTAGTATTATAATTGTACATATTTATGGGGTACAGAGTGATATTTCAATTCACATACACACTGTGCAATTATTAAAACCACGTTGTTAACATTTTCATCTCTTAAAATAATTACAAAAACTTTTTGACTAGCATGTATCAATAATTGTAGAAATTTATGAGGTATACAGTGATTTTTTTAAAAATCGCTTATAGTATAGTGGAATTCATTATGGGATTTTCAGTTACATACTGTATTTTGTACATGCTTTCCCTCTCCTCTACCACATTTCCCACTTTTCCATTGCCCACTTATTTATTAGATTGTTATCCTTTGTATTTTATTTCTTGAGTTCTTAGTTATTTCTTAGTTATTAGTCCTCTGTCAGATGAGTAGGGCACAAAGATTTTCTTCCATTCTGTGGGCTCTCCCTTTACTCTATTTTGCTGTGCAAAAGCTTCTTAATTTTATGTAGTCCTATTTCTCAATTCTACGTGCAGTTTCCTGGGCTACTGGAGTCTTGTTAAGAAAGTATTTGCCAAAGGCCCCACTTTCAAACATCATCATACTGGAGGTTAGGATTTCAACATAGGAATTCTGGGAAGATGCACCCATTTAGTGCATAATAATGCTGGTATTTTGCTTCTGGATGCTGATCCTGAATGTTGTTTTCATTATGTCTCATGAATGTGAATATATTTTAGACCTGTTCATTTTCTGGTAATTTTTCTCTTTCCAGTGTTTTGAGGATCTGCTGCGGTCTTTTTCATTTTCATTACTGGGGGAAGGGGTGAACCCAGGGCCTCATGCATGCCAGGCAAGTGCTCTACCACTGAGCTACAACCCAGCCCCACGTTTTAATGGTTTTTTTTTTTTTTTTTTTTTTTTGAGACCGGGTCTTGCCAAGGTGTACAGGCTGCCTCTGGCCTTGAACTTGTGATCCTCTTGCCTCCCTCTCCCAAATAACTGGGATTACAGGTGTGCACCACAGTTCCCAGCTCTAATTGAGGTTTGAATGGACTGGAAAACTCACCTGAGTAAAGTGATTCTCTTTGGGGATAATCCCATAATACAAAATGAGACTGGGTAAACTGATATTTTCAAATAAACTGAAATACTCTGCTATTCAATTGCATTTAGCCTTATAGAATGACAGTGACTGAGTGCTCACTGCATACTTACTGTTTACATGCCTTAGTCCTCACAGCCTACCATAGTCTCAATTTTGCAGATGAGGAAAGAGAGACTCAGAAAGGTTATAAAACTCATCAGAGCTTGAATAACTAGAGCAAACCCAGGAATATGAAACAGGTCTGAGCCTTCCTCAGATATGACTTAAGTATTTCTTTAACATCTTCACTAACATTGCCCTCATCAGTTGCCACTAGAGAATTGCAATCACTTCCCTGTTTCCTACCACCAGTCTCACTCCACTTCAGTCCACTGTCCTCACCACTGAAACAGGTTACTATCTTCCTCTCAGAGTTAGAGCCCCTGCCGCAATATTGTACCTTTCACTGATTTGTTTCTGAGATTTGAGATCTTGGAAACAAAGCATTTTTATAAATTCGAATGAAAGACAATGATATTAGTGCTGTGGAAAAGGCTACTTTCATATTTCCCCAACCTCCTAGGTTTAAATTGTGTTAGACAATCAGGGAGACCTCTCTTGTTAGGAATCGGGTTCTACAAGCCTAGATTCAGCACAGTATAGGTCGCCTCAAGTTCCCAGCACTATCCACCATTCCATCACGTAAAATGTGTATTTGTTTTTCAGTTGCTATGGCCTGAATGTTTGTGCTTCCTCCAAGTTCATATGTTGAAACCTAACCCCCAAGGCGATAGTATGAAGAAGAGGGACCTTTGGGAGGTAATTAGGTCGAGGGCTCCACCTTCGTGAATGGGATTAGTGCCCTTAAAAAAGAGGCCTGAGGGAGCTTGTTTGCCCCTTCCACCATGTGAGGGCACAGCTAGAAGGTGCCTTCTATGAGGAACAGGCCCTCACTAGATACCGAATCTGCTGGCACCCTGACTTTGGACTTTCTAGCTTCCTGAACTGTGAAAAATAATTTTCTGGTGTTAATAAACTACCCAGTCTAAGGTACTTTGTTAGAGCCGCCTGAAGGGATTAAGACACCAGCGTTGCCATTGCAAATTACCACAAAAACAGTGACATAAAGCAAAACAAATTGATTACTCACAGTTGTGGCAGTCAGTCTGAAATGAATCTCCGTAGGCAAATACCCAAGGTGTTGACAGAGCTGCATTCTGTTCTGGAGGCTCTGGAGGAAGTTTCTGTACGTTTCCCAGCTTTTAGAGGCCAACTGCCTTCCTTGACTCATGGCTTCTTTCTCCTTTTTTTTTTTCTTTCGGTACTGGGGGTTGAATCTAGGGCCTCACACATGCTAGGCAAGTGATCCACCACTGAGCTGCATCCTCACCCTTTTTTCACTTTTTATTTTGAGCCAGGGTCTTGCTAAATTGCACAGGCTGTCTCAGGCCTTGAACTCATGATCCTCCTGCCTCAGTCTCCTGAGTAGCGGGCACTGCAGGCGTGCACCATGGTACCCAGCCCCTTCCTCTATAAGGACCCTTGTGATTGATTACATTTGGCCCACCCAAAAAATCAGGGATAACATCCCCTCCTCAACCTCTGTAACTTAGTCACACCTGAAAAGTCTCCTTTGCACAGTTTCAGAGGATTAAGATGTAGATATCTTTCAGGGCCATTGTTCCAGCTTTCACAGAATCCTAGTTATATGGAAGACATTGTGCTATGCCTTGAATAAGCAATAGTGAGCAAAAATAATAGTCCCTGTTCTAATGACAGTTTATAGTCTAAAGAATGTCACCCTTCCTTAACCTTCTACAATCTTGATCCTTCCTGCCCAGATATGAGTTATATGTGATACCAAGATCAGAAAGACACTTGATTCCTTCAGCTAGCAACTTTATGTCACATTCAGCTCTTTTCTTATTTTCAACTCCTACAATCAATTAGTTTTCAAGCCCTTTTTAGCCTTCCTCAGATATGACTTAAGTATTTCTTTAACATC
This sequence comes from Pedetes capensis, assembly GCA_007922755.1. Classification (NCBI taxonomy): domain Eukaryota; kingdom Metazoa; phylum Chordata; class Mammalia; order Rodentia; family Pedetidae; genus Pedetes; species Pedetes capensis. The sequence continues at coordinate 56,233 of VMDO01003852.1, forward strand.
TTCACTAACATTGCCCTCATCTGTTGCCACTAGAGAATTGCAATCACTTACCTGTTTCCTACCACCAATCTCACTCCACTTCAGTCCACTGTCCTCACCACTGAAAAAGGTTACTATCTTCCTCCCCAAACTATTCATTAGTTCTCCACTATCCCCAGGAAATAAAAGGTTTCCATGGCAATCTGCTTTGCAAAAGAAGAACAAAGCTGGAAGATTATTACTATCTGATTGCAAAACTTGTTATAAAGCTACAGTAATTAAGAAACAGTGGTATTGGCAGAAAGAGAGACAAATAGATCAGTGGAACAAAGTGTAGAAATAGGGTCTCACATACGTGGTCAATTGATTTTTACAAAGGCAGTTCAGTGGAGGAAGGATAGTCATTTTAACAAATGATGATAGGAACACTTGGATAGCTATAGGCACAAAAATGAACCTTGACTCATACCTCACATCTTATAAAAAATGAAAATTGGACCATAAAACTAAATGTAAAGCTGAAAACTATAAAACTACAGGAAGAAAACAGGAAAATATCTTTTTGATCTTGAGTTAGGCAAAGATTTCTTAATCTCATACCAAAAGAATAATCCAGAAAAAAAAACCTTGAAGAATTGAACTTTATCAAAATGAAGAAATTCTGCTTTTTAAAAGACACTGTTCAGAAAATGAAGAAATAAGCTACAGACTGGGATGAAATATTTGCAAAACACACTTGAGCAGAGTATACAAATGGTGATAAAATATGGTAAATGTTTAAATATAAAAAATTACTACAGTAAAAGATATATTGCCAGTAATTCCCTCAAAAGATTCCCAGAGGCTTTGAACACACTTATCCCATCATTCTTGCCAGTTTCTGAAGCAGTTCTGGAAGTCCTCTTTGTGAGTGTCTTTAGTTGCCCTGTCATGGCTGCCTCAATGTCCTGAATCAATCCAAAACATTTACTTTTCATAATCATGTTGACTTTGGGGAAGAGCCATTAGTCTCAGTGCAAGATCTGGTGAATAAGGTGGATGACAGAATGTTTTTATTTGACAGAAACTGCCATACCAGAAGCAATGTGTGACACAGAGCATTGTCACGATAGAGAATCAGATTGTTTGCCCATTTTTGAGGCTGTTTTCTATACACCTTCTCTCAACTGTAGCTCACACCTGGTTGACTGCATGGAACAAGTTAAAACTTGCACACCATTACTAAGGTTGGATGAGCTGCTTCCTGTATCGAAGATCCTTGCCTTTCTGTTGGGTGGCACTTGACACAGCCTCCCTTGTACTTTTTGATCGCAAATCACATAAGAATTCTCAAACCTTAATGATAAGAAAACAAACCAATACACAAAGAGGCAGAATATTTTCTTTTGTAGTCCTAAGGCTCAAACCCAGGACCTTGTACATGCTAGGCAAGCACTCTGTCACCAAGCTACACCCGCAGCCCTGAGGCAAAACATTTAAAAGGATGAATTTTATTCTATGTATATTATACATAATTTTGAAAGTTCATTACTTCAGTTATTGTTATTATTATTGTTGTTGTTGTTATTTGCTTTGTTGGAGGCCAATCTCAGGGCTTTGCACATACTAAGTAAAAATCTACCACTGAGCTATATGCTCAGTAACATAGCTATTATTTTGTGGTGAGAGCACTTCAAATCCCCTCTCTGCATTTCTCAAGGATACGCTACATCATCCTTAACTATAGTCACCTTACTGTATGATAAATCTCTAGGTTGTGTGTGATGAACACATAAAATGTTGCATGTCAATTTATAAAACTTAAAAAAAATTTCAAGTTTGTGCTTGACCCTCATTGGATATATAAACACCAGCTTACTAATTGAAAATTAGGTCAATTATCCAGGAATTAAATGAATTCTCCTATATTTCTATGCAATCTTAACCTAGCTATATGAATTTTCTTGGCATGCACATCTCTTCTGGGCTCAAACTGGAGTTCTTACAGTCAGCCAGCACAGTCATGAACATTCCTGGATGTTACAAAGGATAGTGTGCACACAGACTAATTAAAAAACACCTCATCATGTGCAAAGAGTAGGGAGTTAGATGGCTCAACTGAAGGGGGTAGGCGAGCTATGATAAGCAGTACCAGGCCAACTAATATCTGTTGGCACTCACACACACATGTGCACATGTGCGTGTGTGTGCGAACACACACACACACATACACCCCCCCACACACACCAGATACAGAGTCCCTTCCAGGGTAACTGTCCAGACTGCATAGAGGTATGCCCAAATGGAGATCAAAAAGTAGGTCACAATATTCATTTTGGGGCTATTGGCTTTCTTTTATTTTATTTCTTAGTACTGAAGGGATGAACCCAAGGCCTTACCCATGCTGGAAAAGTGATCCCAACAGAGCTGCACCTCCAGCCTCCTTTTCTTTAATGTTTGAGACAGGGTTCCCCTGCCTCTGGCTTCAAATCTGTGATCCTCCTGCCTAAGCTTTCTGAGCAGCTGAGACTACAGCAGTCCTCCAGAGTGGCTGGACTATTGGTTTTAATAGCTGTAAAAAACTTCGATGAAATTGCTCACGTGGATGGAACACAATATCGCTTCCCCATTTGCTCAGATACATTCCATAGCACATTACCTATTCCACGTTATGGAGAATGAATGGCCAACTCCTCCCACTAACCTTCAGTCTTAAGTGGGGCAAGTGCTGCAGGTGCCCTGGCACCTCCCGAGGTATTGTCATTCAGTACACGCAGAGTGTTCCTACAAGCACTCGCTCCTCTTCCTCTGAGGGCACCCTCAAGCCACAATAGATGGGTGGCCCTCGTGTGAGGCGACCAGAAGTGTCAGGGAATAATCCTCCCAGGACTGTCCCAGCCAGGGAAGGAGAGAAGTGGATGAATCAGGGCCCCAGCCTCCTGGCCTCTAGGATGGAACCAAGTGAGGCTTGCTCTGTATTGGCTGCCTGAGGCCCCCGGTTGCCCGCAACTGTCTTCTGTGCACGCATAGGCCTTTCCCCGCCATCTTTCCTGTCCATGACTCAGCTCCTCCTTCTCTCACCACTGCTTCTTGGGATTAACTCCAAAAACACTCCTGGCACTCAAATTCTTTGCTCAGGGAATAATGAAATCAAGTGAAATCCCGTCTAAGGCAAATTCAACGCAACCACAGAAGACCTAGGTCATCTCACAACAGGGCTGGCAGATAGACCTCTTGTTAAGGGAGACAAATCCTGGGACTTCAGCTAAGAGGCAGAATATGGACCATGCTTGTGGATGGCAAAGCGGGGCACAAGATGACTCTCTTGTCTAACGAGACTGGAAGATATAGGTCAACAAAGTTAATGGGTAGCAAAATTTGACTGATTTATCAGGTTCTTCATTGTTGTTAGGTGCTGTTGAGTTGAGTCTGACTCATAGGGACCCTAAGGTCAACAGATAAAACACTTCCCGACACTGAGCCAGACACATAATCTTTTTTATGTTTAAGCCCATTGTTCCTGCCACTGTGTCAGTCCTTCTAGTTGAGGGTCTTTCTTTTTCTTTCATTGACCTGCCACTATCCCAAACATGATGTTCTTCTCCAGGGATTGGACCCTCCTGACAACATGCCCAAAAAACATAAGATGCAGTTTAGCCATCCTTGCTTCAAAGGAGCACTCTGATCACACTTCTTAGATGGAACTGTTAGTTTTTTTGGGAGTCCACTAATTAGTTTACATCCAGACATGTGGAAATTTTAAAAGAAAGACAAGTGATGCTCAAAAGAAAAGAAAGTAAGCTGATGACGGTGACCCACACCTGTAATCCCTGTGGCACGGAAGGTAGAGGCATAAAGATTGCAGGTTCCAGGCCAGAAGCAGCCTGTGCAATTTAGCAAGACCTTGTCTCAAAAGTAAAAGAGAGAGGTGCAGCTCAGTGGCAAAGCACTTGCAAGCCATGTAGGATGCCATGAATACAGCCCCTCCCAATACCAAGAAAGAAAGTAAGCTGTTTTCAAGTCCCTTGAAGTGCTCAGAAGCGTCCATTTGCCTAGGAAAACTGATGAACCTGTAGAAAATCATCCTTATCTGTTCCTCAATTAGGGTCTTTTTGAAGAAACTCTTAGTCAAGGAACTTTTAATCCAGTTTAGTAATGTGTGTCTACTGCACTATGTAACAATCATGATTGCTACTGGTAAAAAAAAAAAAAGCCCATATTTATTTTAAAGCAGTCTGTAATTTGGCTCAACAAAGTTATCTTGGATTCTTCTCATTAGTGATAGTTTATGGTGGATATGGTCTCACCACTATATACAGATTGAAATATTAGGATTCTTTGGAACACGTGCCCAGAGAGACTGGCAGATTTCAAGGCAACAGACTTACTGGAAACAATGTACCATAAATGGTCTAAGACTCTAATCAACCACTCCAAATCTATTATTAGGAGCACGCATGTAAGAGTTACCCTAGTGGACACATTCGTGTATGCAGAGGTGGTGTTGGATGCCAGGAGCTGCCCTAATGTCAGGGACAAGACATTCAGAAAAGTTGGGTGTGGTGGTGCATGCCTGTACTCCCACCGACTCGGGAGGCACAGGCAGAGGGATCACAAGTTCGAGACCAGAGGCAGTCTGCGTAATTTAGCGAGACCCTGTCTCAAAAAGTAAAAAAAGTGGGCTGGGGGTGCAGCTCAGTGGACCAGCACTTGCAAAGCACGCAAGCATGAGGCCCTGGGTTCAACCCCCAGTACAGCAATTAAAAAAAAAAAAGACATTCAGAAAAACTGCTGAAGGTTCACCAAGGAAAAGCACAATGTCCAGACTTTTCCTGGCAACTGTGTGAAAACTGGTGGATATTGAACTCGAACAGAAATGTCCTCCATTTTCATCCATTGCTCATGCTTTCGTGTGTTCGCTGCTCAAATGAAATGGAAACGCATGGGTCCACCCAGCTGCCATGCCGCCACCTGCTCTGGCGGAAGTGGGGCCTGGACAGGAAGTGCAGCGAGTGAGCAATGTGCCCACGAGGCCAGAATTCGAAGCCAGGAATCTGTGGTGAGCGGAAGTGCGCATGCGCGCTAACGGCAGCCTTTTCACCTTGGCCATCGAAAGCACTTCCGGCCCACAGGGCACGGACGCGAGGCCTGGGCAGGGGTACCAACAGGTACAGGTGTTTTCAGATACTCCCGAGATTCTGGTATAGCTGTTGATTGGGGGCAGGTTTCCTGGTGGCCGGAGAGAGTTCAGTGGTAGAGTTGCAGGGTACCACAGTTACGTGATGGGCGGGTTTTCCACCGCGCCTCACCCCGCCTTCCGTCTTTCTTTTCTTTTAGGCTCCTGTCTTAGACTATAATGCAACAAGGCCTAGAAGCAACTTTGGATGGTGCCGAGGATGTCCTGGAGCGTGTGCAACAGAGACCCCGCAAAAGGAGATCTTCGTCCTCGGGGAGGAAATCTCTACATGAAAAACTGTATGACATTTATGTTGAAGAATGTAACAAAGAGCCTGAGGTGGAGGGACTGAGAAGCAACGTCAACTTGCTAGAAAAGCTTGTTAGGAGAGAGTCATTGCCCTGTCTGGTGGTCAACCTATACCCAGGTGATATGGGCTATTCTCTAATGCTCAGAGATGACACGGGATCCTGTTCAGAGACCATTAGACTACCTTATGTGGGAGGGGAACTGCTCGAATACTTGGATGCAGAACAGTTACCTCCTATTCTGCTGGACGTCCTAGAAAAGTCTAAGATGAACCTTTTCCATGGTGGGTGTGTCATAGCAGAAATCCGTGACTACAGGCAGGGCAGTCACATGGAGCCGCCAGTTTATCAAAGTCGACACATACTCTTACGTCCAACTATGCAGACTTTAGTGTGTGATGTTCAGGCCACGGCGAGCGATGACCGTCAGTGGAGCCAGGAAGAAAAACTTGAGCTTGAGAGCCAACTGATCCTAGCCACAGCGGAGCCACTGTGTCTTGATCCCTCTGTGGCAGTGGCCTGCACTGCCAACAGACTGCTGTATAACAAGCAGAAGATGCAGACTGCACCCATCAGACACTGCTTCAAGACGCATTCTTGGCCCTCTGTGGTACAGCAGCAAGAGCTGTCTCGACGTCCACCTCCCCCAGAACTCGCAGCATTGACAGCTTGCAAAAAAGTACAGGAAAGCAGATCAAGCCACCCATATGACCTGCAGATTTCTACAGCAGGCAAGTGTGTAGACACATGGAAACAGAGACCCTGTGACCTGGCTGTCCCTTCTGAAGTGGATGTGCAGAAATATGCTACAGTGGAGCCCTCTGTCCCCTGTGATGATCCTCAACTAACAATCTGGCCAGATGAGGAGGTAGATCATGATGATGTGTTTGAAAGTGAAGTTGGCAGTCAGCCATGGGAAGTGAAGGCAAGTGTCATGCAGTCATTTAATGATCCCTTCATCTCTGGATTAAAAACAACCCAACACCGACGGCCACATAAAGAAGGCAGGCGCAAGTGCCAGCTGTCCCTCCCGCAGGTCCCCGCAGTTGCCCACTCAGATGGCTGGTCCACTGGGGCAAAGCCTGAAGCTGGGGAGGCAGGCAGTGTCCACCAGGAGCCTGTTCCAGGTGAAGTTGCATGTCCTGGCAACATGCCCCATGGGGCTTGCAGCTCAGCCAGTCCCAGCCAGCTCTTCTCAAGGCAGAAGCCTGAACAGCCAACCGCCCAGTTGGCGCTGCCCCGCCTACTGGAGTCAGAGTCGGAATCTGGGATGGGAGTCAGTGCTCCATCTGCAGCTCTCCCTGTTCCCTCCAGCTCACGCTGGAGCTCCTCAAGGGTCTCTCATCCCTCAGGCCAGCCCAGCAGCTCTCGGAAGCTTCCACGCCTCGCCCCTGCTCCTCCTAAACCTGCCTGCCTGGCCCAGATCTGGGTGGAGTTCCTGGAATTTTGCACCCTGCCTCCGGCCTCACCCACAACAAGCTCATCAGAAAGCACCCTGGCCACTCAGGGCCCAGCCCACTCTAGTGGCCTGAATATTATCGATGCGGTGGGCCCTGCACAGGGAGCCCCAATTTGTGGGTATGGTTCACATGGGGCCCAGGGCCGTCCTGCTGGTGCCCCAGCCCCTGCGGGAATCTGTGCCAGCAGCCTTCTGCAGCCTGCAGGTCAGCTGCCCCGTGCACAACTTCTGGCCCTGCCACCCCATGCCCAGAGCTCTCTGCAAGTGATTTTAAACAATACTTCAAGGCCCTTAACCATTCAACTTCCACCTGGCTCCCTCATCCTAAACCCCCCACAGCAGCAGGGGCAGCTGCCCCAGCCCCAGCCCCTGCCCCAGCCCCAGCCCAATCCCCAGCCCCAGCAGTATCAGTTGCTATCACAGCAGCAGCTTCAGCCAGCCACGCCCCCTCTTCCTGCACAGCCACTCCCAGGGCCTCCCGCCCAAGGCTTAAACAGTCAGCAGTGGGCGTCGCCAGCTGCCCAGGATGCTGCTGTCAACATTGTAGGAGTGAGGAGGTTTGTGCAGCTGCAGGCTACACTGGTGCCTCCGCTGAGCCCTGTGCAGCTTGGACCAGGGTCTCAGCTTCCTGGGCAGGGATTCCAGCTCCCTGCTGCCCAGGCCCAGTGGCCTCCTGCGCAGGCGCAGAATGCACAGCCAAGCTATGAGCAGCCTCTGGGGTCAGTGGCTATGGCGGTCCCTGAGGCCCCTGTGCCTGCTTGGCGCGGCCACGCGGCCCCGTAGGCAAGAGGGAAAGCGAAGCGCTAGGGCTCGCTACTCCAGAGTCCTGACTTTCGTCGCCGTCTGCCTATCTCCGAAAACACAGCAGCAGGCACGCGAGTCAGTTTCCAGTTTTGACTTCATCTTTGGTGTTTCAGCGAGTCAAGGTTTGACATTTTAAAGTAGAAGCTTTTCACACAAGCACAATCCCACGACTTTTACATCGAATCAAGGCAATGGATTTTAAAACCTGGGATTGTTTTCATCTATTCTTTTTGTTGTTGATATAGTTCTTTTGATCGTACTGTCCTAAAGCCTTTGCAAATCCAAACCAGGTTCACTCTAAACTCTTCCTGTTGCAGTCTCTCCTAACACTAAATTGCAATAGCAGTGCACTGCAAGTTAATATTTTAGCAAAGTGAGCTGGCTTTAAAATATGTAAATTGTGATTAAAAAGCCTAACACAGGCTGGGCGTGGTGGCACACACCTGGAATATCAATGACTCAGGAAGCAGAGGCAGGAGGATTGCAAATTTGAGGCAGAGGCAGCCGCATAACTTAGACCAGTTCCCAAAATAAAGAGTCATAAATGCGCTGAGGGTGCAGCTTAATGATAGAGCATGAGGAAGGCATGTGTGAGCCCCGGGTTTAACCCCTAGTACAAACAACAGCAACAAAAGCGAAAAGGTGCAACACAAAAGCTACCGTTAACCATTCTTAGTGCACAGTTCCGTAGTATAAAGGACAGTTCCACAATTGCATGACACAACTCTAAAGCTTTGCACCTTGCAGAACTGAAACTCTGCACCCATTAACCACCAAGCCTCCAGTTCCTCCCCTCTCCTCTTCCCCTGCCTGCCACCCTTCTTTCTGTCTCCTAGAATTTGAGCTTTCTGGCTGCCTCCTGCAAGTGGAATCGTCCAGTGCTATGCTTTTGAGGCTGGCTTATTTCACTTGGCATAACATGCTCAAGCTTCATCCATGGTGCCCCCTGTGACTGGGAAGTCAGTGCTTCTAAAAAATGGTTTCCCTGGGCATAATATATACAGAAGTGACCTATGAACCAAGGGAAACAGAGTTGGTATTTTTAGGTTTAGTTTAAAAGGCTTGTGCAAAATGCATGAAAAGTATTTGCTGCAAATCCAGTTTTAAGAAAGAAAATGAAAAGAAACTACAGCACACGAAGCTTGTCACGCCGACACTGAGTACACAGAGCCTTGCACACTTGTGGAGTGGAGCTGGTGGCAGATGTGCTTATGTGACAGTCCCTAGCCTTTCCAAGCCTTCCCCTGCACTCAATACCCTGGCAGAGCCCAGCTCTCCTCCTCCAGGCCCTTCACTGGACTAGAAAATGGACTTCTGGGGTGGCTTCTCTTCTCTGTCTTCATCAACTCATTGACAGTTTTTAGACCCCCAGGGTATTTACGGAAAGGTAAATAAACACCTGAAAATATGTTTTATTTGTTTGTTTTTAAATGCCCACAGCCCTATGAAATTGATCAGAATCTCCTCCTCCTTTTCCTTTCCCTTTGTTTATTCATCATTAATTGTTCACAGTCCCAGCTCCCTCATCTCATTCCTGGTTTTCTTCTTTTTGTTTCATTGGGACTCAAAGATCCTTGAACTATTCTGCCCTACTCTCTCCCTTTCCCCTTTTAGAAATTGAAGCGTTCTATTGTTGTGCTTCTCTGATATTCATGGGGTTTTCAATGGGTGATTGTTTTTTGGGAGGGGGCTGCCAGGTTCTTCTCCCAAGCCTACAGTACCTGGTGCTCCCAGGTGGTCGCCCATCCAACTACTAACCAGGGCAGACCCTGCTTAGCTTCCGAGATCTGACAGAGTCAGATGCCACAGTCGTACGGCTGCAGACTATTTATGGGGTATAGGGTAATCATTTCATGCATAAATCCAGTGGGCCATGGTCAAATGAGGGTAATTAGCATTTTCATCTCTTTAAATGTTTGTTATTTGTGTTAGGAACCTTCCAATTTGTTCAAGTTCTTAATGAAATAAATGAAAACCTGTTGTAAACTGTAAAAAAAAAGAGAGAAATTGAAGTGTAATTGATATAACAACCACTTAACCATTTTAACTTAGATTCTGTGGTATTTAGTACATTCACAGTGCTGTACAGCCACTGCCTCTGTTTCCTGGGCATGATCAGCACCTCAAAAGGAATCCCTTTACTCACTAAGCCCCCAGTTATCACCCCATTCTCCCATTCACTGGCAACTGCTAATTTGCTTTCTGCTTCCATGAATTTAACTGTTCTCAATATTTCCCATCAATGAAATTATACCATATGTGTTCCTTTGTGTCTGGCTTCTTTCCTTGGAATGTTTTTGAGGTTCGCTCCTGTTGTAATATGTATCAGTACCTCAGTTTTGCCTGTATAATATTCCATTGCTTGCCAAGAGCACATCCTATTCATCCATTTGTCCACTGTTGGACACTTGGGTCATTCCTTCCTGTCAGCTATTGTCCTTGGTGCTGCCATCATCATTCATGTACAAGTATTTGCTTTAGTGCCTCTTGTATTTTGTTGTGTTACAACTTTAAAGGATAGTCTCCCTGCATAAAATTTCTTTTTCTAAGTATGCGTGTATGTTTATGTGCCTTTTGCCTTAACAAAAATGGATGTTTGGTCTGGCAGTTGTGAAAGAGGTGAGTGAAGAGATGGTGGCTGGTGGTTCTGACTGGAATAAAGGACCTATGCTAATGTCCTACTGATGTTGTTCTACGATGTTCAAGAACTGTTTGGGCAACTCCAAGCCATTTGTCAGGTTTGCCATCTGAGTGACCCTGAGCCCACTGGAGCATCCTGGACATCATTGGGAAAGGTGCCTGCCCTGAAGACGTGACCGAGTGCCGCGAGCGCCTGCTAAGAAGCATTCATGCTCAGCCTTGAGCGTAAAGCGTAGACGTGCCCTGAAAATGTTTCCATATTTGGGTCCTTCCTCCATTTCTATGTGGTCCTTTCAGTACTGCAGGGAGACAGCAGTAGAAATTGTGCTTGAGTTATGTGGCTCTCCCTTCCCAGGCAGGCAAATGTACTCAGGTTCGTTTCAGATTACCATTTGCTGGCCTTTGTTTCCTTGTATTGATCCCCACCAGGTTTGTTCTGTGATGCAGTGTCCCTTTTGAGGATATTAGCTGGCCTTATTTTAGTGTCTTGAGAACCCATAGGCTAATTCCTAAGCCAAGACAAATCTTTACCTATTATCCAAAATTAGTTTTTTTTGTAGGGTACATCTTCAGGACTTTACCAGAAATCATTGATAATGAGATGGTTATGGCCCATGGTCCTGCAGATAAGCCTCCAGGCAAATCCAGGTAGACTCAGTATAGCAGGACATATCTGGCTGAACTGGGCCTTTTTCACAGGGTAGGAGTTTGAAAAAAATATTAGTATATTTCTTGAGGATCCATGGAAGTAAAGGGAGTACCCTAGCTCCAGAGCAGTGTAGTCTAATACGAGTCTAACTGCAAGCCAGGTGTGGTGGCACGCCTGTAATCTCAGCCCTCAAGAGGCTGATGCAGGAGGATTGTGAGTTCAAGGCCAGCCTAGACTTCAGAGCTAGACCCTGAAACAAACCAAACAACAACAAAGATATGCCTTGAGCCCCATATTTAACTTAAATTTTTCCCATAGCTGTATTTTAAAAAGTAAAACAATAACAACAAAAAAAATCCCAGGAGAAATTAATTGAAAAACTCACTTGACCTAACACAGTATATTAAAAATATTATCATCACCATTTTATCAATATTTAAAAATTCTTAATGAGATAGTTTACATTCTTTCACTCTTAACTAAGTTTTCAAGCTTCAGACAGTGCCTCAATTTGAATGCTCCACTTTCATCAAAAAAACTTGATCTAAATTTAGCTTTCTAGAAGACTTACAACTGAAACTGTAGAGTCACCTCCCAATGTATTTAGAAGTTTTCCAATAATTGAGTCAAATAATAGTTTTAAAGTTTAGATTTGCTAAGTTAAAATTTAAATTTTACATTAGCTCCTCATTCTCACTAGCCAAATTTCAATTGCCTAGTAGCCTCTTGTGGCTAATGGCTGTCTTTTTGGATAGTGTGGTTATTCCAGGTGGGCGAAGTAGGAAAGCAGGTAACAAAGATAGCCCCAGGCACGAACTGGGGGCCAGATCTTGGGATCCAGGAGTCCCTCATGGAGGCACATAGGTAGGGTGAGAGTGAGTAGTGACGCTGAATCCAGGGCCTGGGAAGAGTGCCCAGAAATCCTCACAGCCTGTGGTTACCTGGGCTGGAATCTGCAGATAGAAATCAAGGGGCCTCAGCCATGGAGCAAGGAGGGAGAGAGAGTGGTAGACAGGGTGGTTCCTTTGCCAGGTTCTGCGCAGCCATATGCAAAATGCCTATGAAGAGGCCCCTAAGCATCTCAGCAGTCAACTAAAACTCACCTATATCACCTCCTCAAGGAGTTTGGCACTCCAGGGAATGGAAGAGAGGAGAGGCACCACTTTGGCTCTTCTTTCTGTTCTTCCTCCCTGCCCATATTCCAGCTGTCTTATTCCTTTGCCACAGGTGAAGCCAGATCAGCCATGCGTTCATAATTGTGGGAGTTGGGAGATGGGTATATGGAACCTTATATTATTCTCTCTACTTTCAGATGTAATTGAAATTGGCTGTATTATACACACATTTATATATCCCTTGAATAATCAACTTCCTGACTTTCTGGTAGCCCCATTAACACACCTGTCCCCATCTCAGGCTTCATCTTGTACCTGAAGTCCTGCCAGACCCCATCTCTTGACTTGCCCTCCTTCTGGCTTCCCTGCCTTAGCGCCAGGCAGCAAAGAGTGTGTGAGTTAATTGTTAAATTCAGTTCAACAAGTTCCTCATTAGGGACAAATTACCTGAGTTTGAAATCTGCTAATTTTCCAATCAGAGTGAGTGTTTGCACTTGTGATTTGGAAATAATTAGCATATGGCAAAAGCAAAACCTATGTGGGGATTAAAGTACAGGTGAGGGAGGACAGGAGCTTATTTTGGCGTCTTCCCTGGAGCCCACGTTCAGCACATCCGGGTTAGTTGAGGTGCCTCCGTGGTTGGGGTGGGGAAATTCACCTGTAGCCCTGTTTTGCCAAGGCTGTTTATTTCATGTGCTAATACCCCTCAGAGGTGACCTTGGCTTGAGCCGTGTGGCCTTCATAGCCTAGAATTAGATCTGGGGAAGAGAAGAGACTTTTGAAGTTAGCCATTTCCTTTGAAAGTACACCTATATTTTTGCTTAAATCTGCCCCGGTCTGAAGCTTCTGCGTGGGTGATAAAAAGATTTCCTTGAGGGTGGAAGTGGTGAGTCTAAATGTACTTTGGTGAGACTAAACGCCTCACAATGAATATATTAGGGGAAGCTCATCTCAAAGAATTTGAAAGATTATGCATAGTAATTGCTGCAGAAGTTTTCCCATCCCAATTAGTAATCACTAGTGCAAAAGCTGTTGGAAACCCACAGTAATGAATAGTTGAGGCTTCAGGTAATTTATAAGCCAATGCAGCAAATCTCTTCCTGAGATGATGTTTTTGGAAGTTGGAGCCAGGAAAAGCTTCAGCCTCTCTGAGAAGGTAGTATCCTCCTTTCTGATTGCTGGAGTTGTGCAAGTTTTCAAGTTTCCCTTTCCACCTCATCTGCCAGGAAACTCAAACCAAATTTGAAGCTCAGATCACTGAGTTTAGATATATGGTCTGCACTTCAGTAGTCCTTGCTCATTTTTTATTCCAGTTTTGCTCATTCATTTGTCTTTTGTCATGCTGCTGTTGTTGTTGTTAGGTGCCGCCAAGTCAACTGTGACTCATAGCAACCCTCACAGGGTTTTCAATGGCTGACTGTTTCGGGATTGCCTTGGGAGTGGGTTGCTATGTCCTTCTCCCATTTTGTGGTGCTGGGAATCAAACTCGGGACCTCATAGACTGCAGAGCAGTGCTCTACCAACTGAGCTAAATCCCAGCCTGTCTTTTGTCATAGACTACTTCAAATCTTTTGTCAAGGGAAACTGAGAGCAAGTGCTTCCCTGCAAGTGTCAATGTACACATAAGTAGTAGCTCCTATTCATTTATATGGGCTGGGATTTAGCTCAGCTGGTAGAGCACTGTGCTGCAGTCTCTGAGGTCCCAAGTTCAATTCCCAGCACCGCAAAAATGGGAGAATGGCCTGGCAATCCACTCCCAAGGCAATCCCGAAACAGTCAGCCATTGAAAACCCTATGAGGGTCGCTATGAGTCAGACACGACTCGATGACACCTAACAACAATTCATTTATATACATTGCCTCTAATCCTTTTGCTAACCTACTAGGAATGCCCATTAGGTATTATCCTTACTTGCAAATGAAGAAACTGAAGTTCAGGTAGAACTTCCCAAAGTAATAAAGCTATTAAGTGGCTTCCTTTCTGTCTGCACCCAAAGTCTATACCCTAATTGGGGATGTGTAACTGAGGGGTTGTTGGGTCTCAACTCAGTGGCAGACTGGACGAGTGAACCCATTTTATTTTTCCAATCAATGCTTTCAGACATGCAGCACCATGTCCCTTTCCCCACCCTTTAACAATGGTTTGGACTGATCTAGTGACTTTCTGAGCTCTCGTTGGGTAAAGCTGATAGACGTGATTACAATTTCAGTATCACGGTACCTTCTGGTCTGGAGATGGGGGTGGCCAGGGAGGGGAGAAGGGAGACAGATCTTCTTGTGGACATGGTCACTTTCAGGTCTGACGCTGAGATCTGGGCGGCGGGTTCTCTCAGCAGGACCCTATTCTGTTTTTCTGAGGCACCAGTGCTCAGCTTTGCTGGAGTTTCTCCTTTTTTAGGGCCTTCCGCAGGGCAGCCCTGTGTTCCTCCATCTGGATGACGGTCGAAGTCCCTTTGCGCCTTCAGAAGGCTGTGGGGTCAGAGGATCAAGGTGGGAGCGAAGTTCAGGTTTTCTTCACAGCCACGAGCCCCTCAGTCCCGTTCGAGTCTCTCTTGTTGAGATACCTCTAGACCACGAGGGGGCGCCAGACTCCACGTTCACGCACAACATAACCGCAGAGAACGTTTGTCAAGCTTGCCCAAGAATTTGCCCGGCAGTTTCTAAGGCGTCAGGGCTGGTCTACCGGTCTCTGCGGCTCAGCAAGATCAGGGCAGGAGTTGGGAATTGGACCCCTCTTCCCCTCGGTACAGGGACCCCCTGGAGTCATGCCCTTGGGGCTTTTCCTCCTACATGCCTAGGCTTGGCTGGACGTGGGAGCCCACAGGCCTCTCCTCTCCCTTGCTGCTCTCTGCAACACTCAACATTCCCTCCCCAGTCCTGTCCTATTAGCAAAAGCTGGAAAAGGCTGCCAGCTGGTGGTGGAGGCGACTGGTCCCAGTCCGGGTAGGGCCAGTTCTGCCACTTGGTATTCTCAGAGAGGACGTAGCCGGCTCTAGCCTTCCTTCAGGATGTGAGAGCACTTGAGGGTTTCTGTTTCCCGCCTTGCCAGTTGTGGAACAACAGGGAAAGCCACGTGTGTGCGGGAGGGCCCCCGCACACACCCACCAGGCTCAGCAGACTTCTCCCGCCGCCCCCCGCCCCCCGCCCCCGCCCATTTAAGGCCTCTGGTTTTTGAGCTCCCATTTTCCAGAAGGAAAGGACAGAAGGAAAAGAGATGAGGCCTACAGCTGATACGACTGTTTTTCGAAGGACTGTTTGGGGCAAGTTTAGTGAACTCTAAGACTTGGGTAGGGCTGGGATTTAGCTCAGTTGGTAGAGCGCTGCTCTGCGGTCTCTGAGGTCAGGAGTTAGATTCCCAGCACTGCAAAAATGGGAGAAGGACGTGGCAACCCACTCCCAAGGCAATCCCGAAACAATCTGCCATTGAAAACCGTATGAGGGTCGCTATGAGTCGGACAGGACTCAACAGCACCTAACAACAAGAAGACTTGGGTAAGGCAGTGGGGAGGGTGAGAGGCAGCTAGGGCAATTTCAGGCATTCACTCCTACCAACCCTAGCGCTATGAAATGCAGCTTTAAACCAAAATCCCCTAATGCCTGGCTAGAAGTGTCAGAAAGAAGAGGAGGAGAGGGAAGGGGGTGATTTTAACAAGTGCTATTTGGAGATCAGAGTTATTTGGAAATGATGATGATGATTATTGTTTGGCAGTGTTTGGAGAGTGAGTTTTTTTTTTTTAATTACTGGGAGTTGAACTCAGGTCCTCTGCATGCTAGGCAAGTGCTCTATCATTGAGCTGCACCCCTAGCCTCCTTTTTATTTTTTATCTTGAGACAGGGTCTCACTGAATTGTACAGGCTGCCTCTAGCCTCAAACCTGCAATCCTCGTGCCTCAGCCTCCTGGATAGCTGGGTTTACAGGGATGCATCGTGGTGCTGAGCAAGAGTGTGGCTTTTGAAGTTGAGATTGTGGAGGCCTTTATGGTTATTGGTAATGGTAAGGTCCAGGGTAAAATCAAGGGAGTACTGCCTGGGGTAGATACAGAAAAGCCAAGGTCAAGGAGCTGAGGGGCCAGGTTATTACAAGGGTCATCCATGTGATTACTGAAATCCCTAAGAAGTTTCACCTGCATAATATTGGCGAGAGTGACAATGAATCTTCAAGGTACAGCAGGAAGTTGACTTTCCACAATGCAGAGGGAGAGAGAGGTGTGGTGTCGATCAAGATGACCCTCAATACTGGTTGTAGGAAATGTCTTCAATGTCAGTTTTAAAATTATTGATAGTGTGCTTCCATGCAAGGCTTTTTGCTGGGTACTTGGGGAAAGAGTAAGACACATTCACTGTCCTCAGTGAAATTACTGCCCAAGGAGACTTTGGCAAGTAATGTTAAAGTTAGATCTTACTGGATAGAATTGAGGAAGGCCTCCCAAAAGAGGACCTTGGCTTGGATTTCAGTAGGTTGAGATGGGCCTGAAAAGGACATTCTAAGAGTTACAGCACAAGAAAGGGAGGAGTGGAGGATGAGGAGCGCAGGAAAGGAGCTACTTATGGCATGGTGTATGTGTGAAGGGGAAGGGAAGGAGAAGGCTGACGACAGGCTGTCTCCACAGCATGGATCTTCTTGGTCATGTGAGTCAGACCGTACTGATTGAATAAGGAATCCAGTAGCCACAGGCTGTATAACACCTTTGAGCCTCAAGGGAGAGAGAGAGAGAGAAATTCAAAAGCTCTTCTTCCACATAACAACAAACTCTTTATTTCCTCACAGAAAACAGAAGTGATAATTTATTATGATTACTACCAGAGAGACATGTTATTAAAAACGATGACCAATCAGAGATGCAGATCTTTGGGTATTACTGGTTCCATTTTATGAGGCATAGCAACAAACTCTGGCGTGCCGTTACCATAAGAGATACATTTCTTCACAGATCACACTTCCAAGGACAATTTCAAAGCAGCAGATCATGGTCTTTCATTCAAACCTCCACACTGGCCAGGAGAGACAGGTATTTAAGTGAATGTTCTCAATTCTAATTTTATGACATGGAACTGGCCATGTGCCCCGCAATAGTAGCTGCTTCTCTGCCACTGCAGGGGAAAGAGGGAATATTTTCTCTCTATCCTGAGAGTTTTCACCAAAAGTAAGGGGTGGTGGTTTCAAAGTTCAGCATTAAAATCCTAAGAAGCTTAAATCTTACCATATGGAAAATAAAAAGGCTATAGAGGAGTTTAACAAATTAAATATAAGGTAGATGATAATATTGGGTTGAAGCACATGAAATTGCTGATAGTTGATCATTTCTACCCCATTAAAATGACAGTTTCAGTTGGTTCAATCTAATATCTACAGTTTCAGTCTTGAGTGGCAGATGAGAAATATGAAATTAATTTGTAAGTGTTGGGGAGCCATTACTGGAGGTGGTGAATTTCTATGTGGTTTAGCGCAATTTACCTGGCAGGAATTGCAGGAGAGAGCCTGGGGATCAAACCACACTTTTATACTCCTTGTACTTGAAATGATACCCCTAGATCTATCTGTAGTATCAATCCATTGAGAAGCTGAATTAGCATTAGCCTTTTAAGTCAAAGATGGAAAATTTAAATTTCTCCTGAATGATGAGCCATGATGGGTGGATTGTCAAAAGGAGGTTTTATGCCCCAGTAGACCCAAATCCTGGCAGGATATTCTACCAACCTAATTTGTAATCTCTCTCTCTCTCTCTCTCTCTCTCTCTCTCTCTCTCTCTGTGTGTGTGTGTGTCTGTGTGTGTGTGTGTGTGTGTGTGTGTGTGTGCTTATGTCTCTGTCTTTCTGTTTACCTACATCAGCTATTTACTGATTTTTAAAGACAGGATCTTGCTATGCATCCCAGGGTGACTTTGAACTCCTGATCCTCCTGCCTCTGCCTCCCAAGTGCTGAATGCTGGCAAGTGTGCACCACCACACCTGGCAAAAGGAGGCATTTTCAAACCCATGGCTCTGCCCATGTGCCATCCCATCCACATGGCCTGTTGAGACATCCTCCCTCAAATGAATCCTCTTGAAAAACACAGGCTTGTATCTATAGAGTAATACCATGAGTGCTGTTTACTGTTTTAAAATGTCCTTTTGAGGGTAAGGCAGGCTGATGAAAGGTATAAATCCCATGAGCTTGTAAACTACTCACAGGTCTTTTTTAAACAGGACTATGGTAACTATTTGACATCTCAGAACAAATCTGAGTTACAGAATAGGCTTAATAGCACAGAGAGCTCTTATCTCATAGTTTCTCAAACTTGAGAGGACGTCAGAATCACTGGTTAATCACAGACTGCTGAGCCCTGGAGTTAGGGATATAGTAGGTCAGGGGCAGGGCCTGATAATTCGCATTTTGTGGTGTCCGATCCCATCAGATCTTGGAAGCTAAGCAGGGTCGGGCCTGTTTAGTACTTGAATAGGAGACAGCCTGGGAACACCAGGTGCTGTAGGCTTGGGAGAAGGACCCTGCAACCCACTTCCAAAACAATCAGCCACTGAAAACCCTATGAATAACAGAGAAGCACTGACAATAGTGTTTCGTCTGTTGTACATAGGGTTGCTAAGAGTCGGACACTGACTTGATGGCACCTGACAACAACAATGACTTCTCAGGGGATGTTGATGCTGTTGGTCTGGGGACTACACTTTGAGAACCACAGCTCTACCCTGTGAGGAAAAGTCATAATATGCTCATGAGAAGGGAGCTCTGCTTCAGAAGAAACAAAAGCAAAAGAGCTTCAAAAACAACAACAAGAAAACAACTCAGATCACTGAAGTAATCCAGTAGGTCTGAGAATCGGCCCTTCCAACAAGTTCCCAGAAGCTGCTGCTGCTGCTAGACCACAGACCACCCATGCCTTGAGAACCACAGCCTGGCTTCCAATCACATGGCAGCCCTCCAGCGTGAGTGCTGGATTTCCAAATTTAAGCCTGAGTTATTCTTGGGGGGGAGGGCTAGGGTCTAGTTCAGTTGGTAGAGTGCTGCTCCACACTTTCTGACGACCTGGATTCAGTCCCCAGCACCACAGAAATGGCAGAAGGATGTGGTAGCTTATTCCCAAAGCAATCTGGAAACAACCATTGAAAACCCTCTGAGGGTTGCTGTGAGTTGGACCCGACTTGATGGCACCTAACAACAACAAATTCTTAGGGGCACCTCTTCAGACACTCAGATTCTTTGGCCAGAATGCCAGTTTTCTTCTAGACTCAACACCTCTCCTTACTGAAGTGGTAGAAAAGATGGGGAAGGACCGTGTGGGAAGGGAGGGAAGGGAGAGGAGAGCTAATAATCTCTTGTTGAAGACCTGTTGATTCTTAAGTCACCAGATCTCCAGAGCTAAATATATATCTATGTAGTATTTTAGGCAGTGGAGAAAATAGGAAAATATCAGAGGTGATGGTCTAGACACAATGTTATTAAGATTTGTTTTTAAATCTGCTGGCTATTTGTTATATTGAAAATGTCTTTTGAAAGAGAAAAACCACAAACCAGTACTCTGTGATCCAAAAATTCTTGGAAATAAGAGGACTTGGGTTTTATAGAACCAGCCTACCTCCTGGGACATCATTTACTTCATAAAAATATCATGTTTGCATTTCTTTGCTATTTCTGGGGAAGAGGTACCAATTTCAAAACTCCTTCCTCTAGTTAAAAACGGTGTTATCAAAGGCAGGCATGGTGATGCTTTCCTATAATCCTAGCACTTTGGAGGCTGAGGGAGCAGGGTTGCAAGTTCAAGGCCAGCCGGGGCTACATAGTGAGACCCTGTCTCAGAAACAGTAACAATTCTATCAGATACCTGCTTAATATGCAACTGTAAAATAATACCTTCTTTATTATACCGAAGATGAGTTTGGAGGCCTCAAGAATGGGTTTCTTGTCAATACCAAAAGAAGGGAGATAGTTATGGCAGAGAGGGAATAGAGGGATAAAGGCACCTCTATTTGATCACATCTTGAAATTATAGGGTTGTCAAAAACTATTATTAAGTCTTCCGGAGAACTAGCAATATTCTTGTAGTTGCCATACTTTTTTTGATTTCCTTTTTGAAGCAAAGCATAAGTATACTCATAATAAAAGAACCTGGGTCTAGTTTTTTAAAATTCCCATGATGACTTTTAGGGAATTCAGCAATTAAGGAGGGAAGGTCTTCTTTATAATTCCTAGCATGACCTGCAGATACCATTCCTCCTGCCTCCTCCTTAGTACCTAGAACCATGCTCCAAGCTCAGAGTCATCTTTGACTAAATTAGGTTCCCTGGACTGTTTCCCATTTTCTATTGCAAACTGTCTGTGGAGCATGGATTTGGTTACAGAGAAATAAGTATATGAATTATTTTATAAATTTGTCTTTTTAGGCTAGTGCCCTGCCACGTATATAATGTACTTTGATACAAAACATAATTTTTAGTATGCCTATGCCCAACATGTGGCTATTTAAGTTTAAACTAGTTAAAATTAAATAAAATTTAAAATAGGGTTCCTCAGTTGCACTAGCCATACTATTAAAGGGTTCTTGTGGCTAGTGGCTAGCAAATTGGATGGTATAAATTGATGCAGATTATAGAACATTTCTGTCACCATAGAAAGTTCCAGAAGGCAGTGCTGCTTAGAGCAAACAAGGAAGGTGCCCCTGGAGCCTACCCTCAGGCACACAGTCTAAGATACCAGGCTCTTGACATGCCACCCCTTCCTCCTTCACATATAAAAATGCATGTGATTCACCAGGCATGGTGGCACATGCCTGTAATCCCAGCAACTCTGGAGGCAGAGGCAAGAGGATTGCAAATTTGAGGCCAGAGACAGCCTGCATAACTTAGATCTTGCCTCAAGAAAAAAAAAAGAGTAAAAAATGGGCTGGGTAATGACAACAAAGAAAAAATGTATCACTTATGTTGCTCTTATGGCAAAATTGGGATGTCTACATGTAGATATACTCACCAAAAAAGACATACAAGTAGAAAGGAGTCCGTTGGTGAGGAGGGAGGGAATGGGGGAGGGGAGTCATGAGAGGGTAAGAGAGAAATGAACATGAGCAATGTACCATGAAATGCATGTATAGAAATGTCATAACAAGACCTGTTAAGTTGTACATTAAAAATTACTGGTAAATAAATGGGCTGGGATTTAGCTCAGTTGGTAGAGCGCCGCTCTGCAGTCTCTGAGGTCCAGAGTTCGATTCCCAGCACCCCAAAAATGGGAGAAGGGCCTGGCAATCTACTCCCAAGGCAATCCTGAAACAATCAGCCATTGAAAACCCTATGAGGGTTGCTATGGGCCAGACACGACTTGACAGCACACAACAGCAACAACAGCAGTAAATAAATAAATACATGGGCTGGGGGTGCAGTTCCGTGATAGAGTGCTTGCAAAACATGAGCAAGGCCTTGGGTTCAGCGCCCCCTGTAGCACAAAAAAGGCACATGATCCCCAAAGACCACAGGGAAAGATGATCTGGGGCATTGGCTTTGGGGACAGTCCAATCCTGTACCTACAAGCAGGGCTGATTTCTCAATGTCATACAGAGCTGGTAGTTAATTTTGCTGACTAACAGTTCTCCTAAGACAAACAGATCTTTTATGTTTGTATAGGGCTGTGCAGATAATGGAACATCTCCAAGGCTACAGGGGATTTTATCCTCATAGTAACTCTGGGTGGTAAGCAATTCTGTGAGCAACAGGAGAATGAGAACATGAAACCGATTCCAAAAAGAATTGCTTCATGCTATGGTAAGTACTTGTTGTTGTTAGGTGCTGTCGAGTTGAGTCCGACTCATAGCTACCCTTATAGCGTTTTCAATGGCTGTTTCGGGCTGGGATTTGGCTCGGTTGGTAGAGTGCTGCACTACAGTCTCTGAGGTCCCAAGTTCAATTCCCAGCACTGCAAAAATGGGAGAAGGGCATGGCAATCCACTCCCAAAGCAATCCCCAAACAGTCAGCCATTGAAAACCCTATGAGGGTGGCTATGAGTCGGATACTGACTCGACAGTATCTAACAACAACAACAATGGTAAGTACATCAGAAATTGCTGGAAGGTTTGTGGGTTTTTTAAATTAATATCTCAGTGTCCAAAAATATTTTTCTTTTACCTTCACACCTGACCAATGCCTTAGTTAAGTATAGAATTTTAGGCTGCAACATTTTTCTTCTCCACCTTTGAAGATGGGGCTCCAGTGTCCTCCAGAACTTGGTGTTGAGAAATCTAAGTCAACTTGATTTTCCATACTCTGCAAATGCCATGGCTTTTCATGACACTCTGGAGGGCTCATTAAAACACACACTGCTGGGCACCAGCTCCAAAGTTCCTGACTCAGTACGTCTGGGTTGGGACTCAAGAATTTGCATTTTTTAGACCCAAGTCACAAATATTGGTCTGTAGAACCACACTTTGATGATCACTGGTACTGTGACACAGCTGTGCCCCAGTCTAATGATATAATGAGTTTGGGCTTTTTGTTTCTTTGATATGGTGAACTCGTCACTGTTAGTGCTGCTATGTCATGCTATATCTGTTCACTCATTTGAATCATTATCACTTTTATCCTTCATACAGCTTTTACCCATCTGCTTGGTTTGATAGTAAATTGAAGTGAAAACAGCTTAAGTCAAGCCCAAGGTGACATTCTCCCCATCTTTCCATATGATGGTGGTAGTCCAGGTTGTGGTTTAGCCAAGCTTACTGGATAGATATTTGAAATCCTCATGTGTATATAAATAAACCGAGCATCAGAAAAAGAAAAAGGAAATAGCAACTTTGGGAAGGTCGCAGAACTAGAGAGAGGTTCAAACAGGATATGAATCCAAGATGTTTAATTTGAGTTTTGGTAGTAAGAATACCTGGGGGCTTGTTAAAGTCTTCTGAGGTTCATGCTTTCAAGAAATAATAGTGGGCTGCTGGCACGAAGGCTCATGTCTGTAATCCCAGCAACCTGAGAGGTGGAGGCAGGAGGATCACGAGTTTGAGGCCAGAGGTAGCCTGAGTAATTTAATGAGACTTTGACTCAAAATAAAAAGCAAAACATGGGTTGGGGTTGTGGTTCAGTGGTAGAGCACTTGCAAGGCATGCGTGACACCCAGTTTGACCTCTAAGTAGTGAAAAAAAATAGTGGATTCTGTTTTAATTTCAACTGTAAAAGCCTCCAAATGTTGACTAGGTGCTTGGGGCAGTTTGTGGAGATAAGCTGGGCCTGTTCTTGCATCAGCCATTTGGTTGGTTGCTCGCTCAACTGGTTCACCTGCGGTGGTGGTTTTGACCATTCTATAGCTTTCAATTGTCTTTATTTGATTGTCTAACTTATTCTTAAATGGATTCTTGAGTAAAGGGATGTGGTGTCAAGCCGGGTGTAGTGGCACACACCTGTAATCCCAGTGGTTTGGGAGGCAAAGGCAGGAGGATCGCAAGTTTGAGACCAGAGGCAGTCTGCATAACTTAGCGAGACCCTGTCTCAAAAAGTACAAAAATGGGCTGGGGGTGCAGCTCAGTGGTCCAGCACTTGCAAAGCATACAGGCGTGAGGCCCTGGGTTCAACCCCCAGTACTGCCAAAAAAAAAAAAAAAAAGTGTGGCATCAATGATACTGATTCAAAATAGAGTGAGCTACTGACTTCTCTTAAAATGGTTAAGATGGTAAAAAAATAGGATGAGCTGATGAAGGACATAAAAATAATTCTGAATTTTGACCTCAGACCTATAAGATACATTCATTCATGTGATCATTTCTTAGTACAATGAGATGTCTCTCATTTTTCAAAACAAACATTAAAAGGAGAAATTTTTATCCAATTTGGCTTTTCCTTTATTGGAAATAAAATTATCCAACCCCACAGTGTTATTTCTGGAGAGTACTTGCAAATAGCAGCCAGAAAGTGCTCATGTCTCCTCTTTTAGAAACAAAACATGAAAATTATAATAATAAAGTAATTGATTTTTTTAGAGTGCAAAATTCAAGAATTCCAAATATCAGGTCATAGAAGCAGTTTGGATGGCTTCAACACATAGTTAAATTTCAATCTACATATTAATACACATTTGGTCCCCAAACACAATATTAAAATGTCATTTTGAATTTGAAGATAAACCAGGCTCTTTCGTGCATACTTAATTTGAAATAAATTAACCAGCATGCATCACTTGTTACATGGGGGAAAGTCAAACTGTCCTTATATATTATGAGTATTATTAAGGAATATATTAAAATGAAAATTATAATATGATCTTTAATAACATACTGATCTAAATTCATTTTTTAAAAACACAAAGTTGCTTGCTCTCATATGCTGTACTAAAATAGTACAATGATTTAGCATTTCTGTGGGAGTTGATGAGATTACAGATTTCCCTGAATGGTAAGGATGGAAGCGGGAAGAGAGTGGGGTTGACTGCAGTGGAGAGGGCGGGGCAGGTTGGTGATTGTCTGAGGGTTTTCTGTTAGTCAGGGCTTTTGTGCTACGCCATTTCTAGTGCAAGTGATAGAAATCCAATTCATGACAGTTTAAGGAAAAGGGGATTTATTGGCTCCGGAAATTGGCAAGCCCAGAGATACAACTTATTTCAGAGACTTTGACACATCAAATGACACTATAAAGGCTCTCTGCCACTCCCTCTCTTCCTCTCAGCTGTTCGTCTCTCTCTCCCCCCGCCTCCCTCCCTCTCTCTCTCTCACTCACTCATTTTTTCTCTCTCTCTCTGAAATAGGTCCTCACTATGTAACCTGGGGGCTGGGAGTTAGCTCAGTGGGTAGAGCGCTGTGCTGCAGTCTCTGAGGTCCTGAGTTCAATTCCCAGCACCGCAAAAATGGGAGAAGGGCCTGGCAATCCACTCCTAAGGCAATCCCGAAACAGTCAGCCATTGAAAACCCTATGAGGGTCGCTTTGAGTTGGATACTGACTCGACAGCACCTAACAACACGTAGCCTGACGCCTGCAGCCATAGCCCTGTGGCATCTGATCCTGTCAGATCTCGGAAGCTAAGCAGGGTCGGGCCTGGTTAGTACCTGGATGGGAGACCACCTGGGAACACTAGAAGCTGTAGGCTTGGGAGAAGGACCTGGCAACCCCCTCCCAAAAATCAATCTGCCATTGAAAACCCTGTGACAGCAGAGAAGTACTGACAATAGTGTTTCTCCTGTTGTACAGAGGGTCGCTATGAGTCAGATACCGACTCGAAGGCACCTAACAACAACAACAACATGTAGCCTGGACAGGTCTCAAATTTGTGATCCTCCTGTTTCCACCTCCTGAGTACTAGGATCCCAGGCATGTGCCGCCATGCCCAGCTTGGGAAATGTGTTGGTCTCTTTATCTCCTAGATATTCTTCCATGTGGTAATGGTAGTTGGGGGGAGAGAGCAAAGTTTATGTCATCCCAGCCTAACTGACCCTGGAGAACAGAGAGTTTCTCTCTTCTACTGTCCATAGATGGATGGATAAATGAACAGATAATAGGAAGGAAAAAAAGCAAGACCAGAAGAAAGACAGAAAATTCCAGGACCAAATCCCATTTGTCTCTGCTTGGGTCATACCTCCAGTGGCTAGAGATAGGAGGTTTTATGATTGGTCAGGCCTGGACGTCATGCCATCTTTGCCATCAGGCATATAGAGAACCACACGAAGTGGGACAAAGGCAGTTTCACAAGACAAAGCAGCTCCTGTCAGCAAATGGAAGATAGGTCCTGGACCAAGAAAGCCACAGACAATGA
This sequence comes from Pedetes capensis, assembly GCA_007922755.1. NCBI lineage: Eukaryota > Metazoa > Chordata > Mammalia > Rodentia > Pedetidae > Pedetes > Pedetes capensis. The sequence goes on from VMDO01003852.1 coordinate 82,060, forward strand.
CTCTGCTGGGTCTGTGTGTTACCTGGATGTCTTCAAGGTCTCTGTTGTTGTTGTTGGGTGCCAAGTCATGTCCAACTCATAGCGAGTCATGTCCAACTCATAGAGAACCTTATAGGGTTTTCAATGGCTGATTGTTTTGGGATTGCCTTGGGAGTGGGTTGCCGCATCCTTCTCCCGTTTTTGTGGTGCTGGGAATCAAACTCGGGACCTCAGAGACTGCAGAGCAGTGCTCTACCAACTGAGCTAAATCCCAGCCTTCAAGGTCTCTAGGTGCCTTCAATGCCCAATGGAAAATTGCTTGAGCTGGATGTTCCCTGTTTGTAAGGTGGTTGTTTCTGATTGGGTCCAGCCAATGGGGGACACTGGCGGGAGATCTGAGACAGGAACAGAGGGATTTTATTTCTCCACCTTGCTCACTCCCAGGTTAGGTTGGATGACATCTGTTTTCCTAGAAGGCCACAACTTCCATCAAGTGGCCCTCTCCCAGAGCCATAGCACCCATTGGTTTCAGCGATTGCACCCACAGTTTGCCTGTTCCAATATTGCTTGCCCTAGGGTACACCACCATGTCTAACTGATTTCCTTTAACCCTGCCCTCATTTTTGTATATAATTTCTTTGTTAAACTCTCCCCAGTTCTACTTTTTAGTGTGTTATTTCCCATACTAACCTACCTGGTACATGACCCCATCCTCCTCACCATTGCAATTCTGGTCCTCTTAAATTCCCCTTTCTACATATTTCTACTATCTTCACCAACTTTTTTTTGAGACAAGGTCTTGCTATGTAGCCCAGGATGACTTCAAACTTGGGATCCTCCTGCCTCAGCCTCCTGAGTGCTGGGGTTTCAGGCATGTTACATCACAATGGGATTCATCTTAATCATTTTTAAGTGTACCTCAGGAATGTTAAGTATAGTACATTTTTGTGAGATATCTTCAGAAGTTTTTCATCTTGCAAAATTGAAACTCTTTATCCATTATAAAATAATTTCCTATTTTCTCCTCCTCCAGCTCCTGGAAACCAGCATTCTTCTTTCTGTCTTTATGAATTTAACTACTTTAGATGCCCCATATAAGAAGAATCATATAGCTAAGCACAGTGGCACATGCCTATAATCCCTGCAGCTTGGGAGGTGGAGGCAGGAGGATTGCATGCTCAAGGCCAGAGGTAGCCTGCATAACTTAAGGAGACCCTATCTCAAGATAAAAAGTAAGAAATGGCCTGGGGGTGCATCTCAGTAGTAGGGAGTTTCCAAAGCATATGTGAGGCCCCCATGTACTGCAAAAGAAAAAATTCATACAGTACTTGTCTTTTTGTGATCGCCTTATTTCAGTTAGTATAATATCCTCAAGGATCATCTATGTTGAAGGATATATCAGGATTTTCTTCCTTTTTAAGGATGTACAGTATTCTTTTGTATACATACACCACATGTTGTTTATTCATTCATCTACTAATAGACATTTGAGTTGCTTCCACCTCTTGGCTATTGTGACTAGTTCTGCTATGAACATGAGTGTGGAGATATCTATCTCAAATCCTGATTTCAACTCTTTAGGATTTGTAGCTAGAAGTGGAATTTCCAGATCATATGGTAGTTCTGTTTTTAATTTTTAATGGAAACTCCATGTTGTTTTCCATACTGGCTACTCCATTTTGCATTTTGACTGATGATATATGATTTCTAATTTCTCCACAACCTTGCCAACATTTGCTATTTCTATTGTGTTTTGGTTTTGATAGTGGCTATCCTAATACATGTGAGGTAATATCTCATTGTAGTTCTGATTTGCATTTCTCTGATGACTCATTAACATTGAGCATCTTTTCATATGCTTTGTATGCAATTTTTGGAGAAATGTCTACATAAGTCTTTTGCCCATTTTTTTTTGATCAGCTATTTGACTTTTTGTTGTTGAATTGTCCCATTTTGTTATTAACCAGAGACATCAACATTGAAGAAGAAAAGCTATGTCTTTAGTTTTGTGTTAAAATCCTTCACATTCCCATGTCCTTTGAGGACTGGGGGTTCAGGGGAGGTGAGTGCTGGCAAATAAGAGGGAATATGCTTTATGTTCCAGAAAGTTCCCCAAATAAAGAAGCAAAGCCACACCCAGCAGAACTCAGGCTGCCTCCAACATTCTCTGGGACTTACTGGGGTGGGGGAAGAGATCACCTTCCACGGCATCCTGCAGCCCACACCCCAGAGCACACATTAGCATCCTTATATATTAGGAAGGATATGAATCTGATTTTACTAGCAGTCTGGAGAGTCTTTGGAAACTGGCAAGAAATAAATAATTTTAGTCTTCGAGAGAAAAATTGGTTATGCTGGCCTCTGAAATAGCACTAAGAGGATTTTCTCTGGTGATGGAAATGTTCTGTATCTATGCTGTTTTTTATGGTAGCTATTTACCACATGTGGCTATTGAGCACTGAAATATAACCAGGAAGACTAAGGAGATGAATTTTTAATATAACTTTAATTGACTTAAACTTAAATAGCCACATGTTATAAGTGCTAACAAATTGGACAACACAGCAAAGTATGCAAAACACATCTTAATTTGGGGCAGAAAACTAGAGTGTTTGTGTGGGCTAAAATTTTCACTACTATTCATGAATTTTATTACCTATGTACATATAACTTGGTTGTATAGTATCTAAAATTTATATGACCTATTGGTCATGACATATGATGGCAAAAGATGAGGAGGAAGAAGAGAAAGTATGGGCCTGGAACATAGAGGAGGTAGTTAAATAAAGAGAACTGGTAGTCAGCTTTTATGTCACAGTAACAAAATACCCGATAGAACAACTTAAGGGAGGAAAGATAGATTTGGCTCACGGTTTCAGAGGGTCTCAGCCCATAGTGGCAGGGAAGGCAGGGCAGAGCAGGGGCAGGATCATGTGGTAGAGGCTCCTCACCTCATGACTACAGGAATCACAGAGTGAGACTTGGACCATGAACCAGGAAACCTGTGATCTACTTCCACCACTCAAAGGTTCCACAACCTCCTAAAACAGCACTCCTGCTGAAGATCAGGTGATCAAACATGAGCCTTGAGGGACCTTTCCTATTCAAACCATAACAGGGACCAAGGACCAGGCAGGGGGAAATTGGTGAAGGATATGATCAATTAATATACAGGGTATGTCTTGTCCTAAGGAGAAGCTATAAGCAGAATGAAGAGCTGGATCCACCCTCAGGGGGCTTCTGCCTTTGGGGTGAGATAAAATATAGCCACATAAAGCATATGGTGAATAAGACAGACCGTAATGTGAAAGTTATGCCAAATAAATAAATACAGCATGGCTCCAAGAAAGGAGAGATCCATGTCAGCCACAGATATCAGAACCACACCACCTGGATTAATTGCTGGCTCTGCCACTTACTGGTTGTGTGACCTTGGGCAAGTCACTTACTATCTGTGCTCAGTTTTCTCATCATAAAGTGAAATAATGAAAATGCTAACAACACACATGAGAATGCTTACTATAGTGCTTAGAATAGTGTCTAGAATACTGTAAGTGCTAATTCAATATTAGCTATTATTGAAGGCGGCCTGCAGCCATCACACTGTGGCATCCGATCCCATCAGATCTCGGAAGCTAAGAAGGGTCAGACCTGGTTAGTACTTGGATGGGAGACCACCTGGGAACGCCAGGTGCTGTAGGCTTGGGAGACGGACCTGGCAACCCACTCCCAAAAGTCAATCCGCCATTGAAAACCCTACGAATGGCAGAGAAGCACTGACAATAGTATTTCCTCTGTGTACATAGGACTGCTAAGTCAGATAGCACCTAACAACAACAATAATTATTGAAGAGGAGAAGACAATGGTAGAGTAGGAAAAAATACACTAGCTTTTATGACCTCCAGGTACCTTTTTTCCCTTTTCATTTTAGGTTTTTTGAGATAGGCTCTTGCTGTGTAGCCCAGGCTGGATTGCAACTCTTGATTCAACTGCCTCAGCCTCTGGATTGCTGGGATTTCAGGCATGCTCCACTGCACCTGGCTTGCCTTCTTTAAATATAACTTAAACTCCCCTTTTTGTGGTGCTGGGAGTGAAATCCAGGGCCTTGTGCGTGGTAGGCAAGTGCTCCATCACTGAGCTACTCAGCTCTAACTCCTGCAAACAATTTGATGCTGAACAAAATTGTTATTTACAGTATAATTAGCTACTTTCAAGTTAGCAAAAGTCAGGAAAAAAGAAGTAAGTTAGATCCTTAGGTAAATGTTCCCAGAAGTTGACCCTGAGATGAGGACCCATGTGTAACTGGTTTGTGAAGGACATGGCTCCCAGAGAAGACCCCGGAGGGGCAGAACAGAGAAGAGGAGGAAGCTAAGCACGGGGATGATCTTCAACAAAGGTCCCTGCCTCTCCCTGATCCTGCCGGGGAGCTCTTGAGGGTCAGTCACAATCCCAGCAAGGCAGCCCACATCTGTCAGTCACATTGGCTAAATTCCACCCAGTGTGCCCCCCCCAGGCACTTCTGCCCTCTGGGCAATTGAGCAAAGTGGTGTCAGAGGCCAGAGAGGGAAGGAAAAGCACCCAGAAGCAATGGAGGGCCATGCAGTAAGGAAAAGGGGTGGTGCCATGTTGGGTGAAGCCCTTGACATTGTCCACTGAGGCCCATGGGTTTTGCTGAACAAGTCTTGGCAGATAATTGAGTAGGGGTAAATCGATAGTGCTGGTTGCTGAGTGCGTGAACTTCTGAGCAGTGGATCACCAACATCAGGGTGTGTAAGATCACTTGAGGAATTGTTTAAAATCTCCATTCCTCTTGCCTGACACATGCAAGGCTCTGGATTCTATCCCAGCACCAAAAACAAAACAAAACAAAACAAACAACAAAAAAAACCCCTACATTCCTGGGCTTCATAGGACCGAAGCAATTTCATTTTCAACATGCACTCCAAGTAATTCGCGTGTGGGAGCCTTGGATCATGCTGAGACCAACTGCCTTAGCGGACTGGGAGAAGCAGGCGGGAAGGTGATGAAGGTGAGTGGTCAGGGTGGTTTACAGGCACGGTTCCCACAAGTGCTTGGTGTAATCAGGAGCCCACTCCTGAGCTGACATGGAAGTGTGCAAAACGCTTCATGCCCGCCCTCCTGGGGAGGCACAAAGTGAGCTGGTTAATCAGCAGCAGAGCCCAGAAGAACCATTTCTGCGGAGTGGTCATTATGCAAGCCTTAAGGGAAGGGAAGCAGGGAACGGGATTTCTTTCTTTTTTTTCTTTATTTAGTGGTATTTGGAGGCTGAACTCAGGGCCTTATACATATTTTGCAAGTGCTCGACCACTGGATTGCACCCCCAGCCCATTTAAAAAATTTTTTTTGTGGTACTGGGGGTTGAACCCAGGGCCTCACACTTGCATGCTTTGCAAGTGCTGGACCACTGAGCTGCACCCCCAGCCCACTTTTTTTTTAACTTTTTGAGACAGGGTCTCACTAAATTACGCAGACTGCCTCTGGTCTCGAACTTGCAATCCTCCTGCCTCTGGCTCCCAAGCCACTGGGATTACAGGCATGCACCACTACGCCCAGCTCCCCATTTTTATTTTTTTATCTTTAGACTAGGTTTCACTAAGCTACACAGGCTGCCTTTGACCTCAAACCTGTGATCTCCCTGCCTCTGCTTCCCAAGTTGCTGGGGTTACAGGTGGGTGCCACCGAATCTGGCCCAAGGAATGAGATTTAAAGAACTATAATCAGGGAGGGTCTTAATCTGAGCCTCCCACACATGGCCTGAGATAAGAATCTGAGTGTAAGCAGTTTCCTAGGGGTATGGATCCAAGAGGCACCGGCATGGAAGTGGAAAAAGCAAGGCAAGACCTGGCCACTAATTGATACGGAGTGCTGTTGGCACCTGTGGGCACCTGAGGGCTCAGTCCTGCTGGGCACATTTGGGAGAATACGTAGCACACAGCTCCAAGTTGTCCAACTTGAGGGTGAGAAGCTAGGGTATTTAGCCATTGGCTCACTTTTATCGGTGGCCTGGAAGGGCAGGCCTACCTGGCAAACCCCAGGCAATGCGGTAGGTGTTTGCAATCAACAGCTGTCAGCACTATGGGGCTGGTGAGTGCTGAGCAGATGAGGCCAGGACACTTAGCGGCTTTCAGGTGAGTGGGAATCCTGCATTTGGCAAACAAGGCTTAATTGCCTGCTGACTGCCCGGTTAATATTTGCTGGGTCCGATTGACTGCCGCCTTCAGCGTGGGCTCAGCCTGGCCTGATTTCTGAAGCAGTATTATCCAAGAGATTGTAAGGGGTGCAGGTCCTCTAGTTCATGAGATTACAGAAGACTTGTACTGTTGGTGGCCCAGGAATTAGTGTACCCAAGGTAAGAACAGACTACAGCCGTAGCCCTGTGGCATCCAATCCCGTCAGATCTCGGAAGCTAAACAGGGTTGGGCCTGGTTAGTACTTGGATGGGAGGCCACCTGGGAACACCAGAAGCTGTAGGCTTGGGAGAAGGACCTGGCAACCCCCTCCCAAAAATCAATCTGCCATTGAAAACCCTATGAACAGCAGAGAAGCACTGACAGTAGTGTTTCTCCTGTTGTATGTAGGGTCGCTATGAGTTGGATACAGACTCGACAGCACCTAGCAACAACAACAACAAGGTAAGAACGAGGCAAGAGCGTCTAACCACCCTGACGGCGTGCATTTCTGTTCACTCTGTTGGACCAGGCTGAGCCCAAGAGAAAAACTGTGAGATGAAGTCCATCCTCATAGAGTCTTTTCTGCAGCTACCTTTTCTATCCACTTCTTCCTAGTTTCATCTTTGACTTTGATCACTTGTCAGTGTCTTATTTGTTTACCTCTTGTTACCCTTCAGTGAGCCTGCAGCTGTAGCACTGTGGCATCCAGTCCTGTCAGATCTCAGAAGCTAAGCAGGGTGGGGCCTGGTTAGTACGTGGATGGGAGACCACCTGGGAACACCAGGTGCTGTAGGCTTGGGAGATGGACCTGGCAACCCACTCCCAAAAATCAGCCATTGAAAACCCTATGAACAGCAGAGAAGCACTGAAAATAGTGTTTCGCCTGTTGTACATAGGGTCGCTATGAGTCGAATACTGACTTGATGGCACCTAACAACAACAACAGTTATCAATGAGGTAACAGTGGGAGTGATGGGGAGTAGGAGAAAATGACAAGAATAATTTGACATAGCCAAGAAAAAGATCCCCAGGCGTGTATCTGGAGTTAAGGAAAGAAGATTGCAAAAATTTACAAGCAAACAAACAAAAAAAACATAGGCATGAGCTCATGGCCAGTGAGTCCACAAGACGGAGATGAGCAAAAGAAAATGGTTGCTCCCAGAAGCTAGAGGAGAGAGAAAAGGGGCAGATCTAAAGAAACCATTGAGGCTGCAGTTCTTGATAAGTCTAATTTTCAAAGGATATGTGCAAAAACAGAAACTTGACATCACTGAAGGATGAACACAAAGCATGTCATACATTTATCAGAATGGAAAGCAAAAGGCCAAAAACAACTCACATTTGAGGCAAGTCTGATGTTAGCAATTAAAGAAAGCTTTTTTGCTACACTTGAATCAGAAATAAAATGAGGAAAGTCTGGGTCTGGGGTGAATGTAGTGATATAAAGAACAGGAAAAAAGAACCACAAGCTCCTAGGTTTCTTATTGGTGACTAAAGGGTGTGCTCTTTAAACTGGAGACGGTGAAAGAGTCTGGGTTAAACTAGAAAAAAGCAGAAATATAAGAATGGCTGCATGTTTTGAACAAGTTCAAGTCAGGGATTCTGTAGGTGGAAGGGGCTGTTGCTGGGGGTATGTATGGGGGTTTTGTATGTCAGGTTTTCAAAGAAGCATTGTCTCAAAAAAATGACAGGAGAGGGTACCTGAGAACGAAGGCTCTAAAAACCTTGGCAAGGGAAGGCTGTAGGTACTGGACAGGTTCAGCCTGGTGAAAGGGACACACGGAGGAAAGATACGGAGCTAGCATGTTTTGAGAAAGGACTAGATTATGCCATGGTGGGGGAGAGAATAGAACTAAGCCTGGTGGGTTGACACTTCTGCATGCTTAGGAACAGCCTTGAACAACCGATGCAAAGTAGTGGAGACTCTACTGTACTTGAGATTGAACTGAGGGTAACTGAATCTGTTGAGGCTGTTGTAGACAGAATTTTTGTACAGGGATGAGGTTAGGCTGGGATCTCAAGCATTAGTTCTTGGTCTTTTTTAGGTCATGGACTCCTTTGCAAATCTGATTTTTAAAAAACTATGGGCTCTCTATGTACTAAAATGCCCATATTGCCAGCACACTAAATTTGTTTTTTTGGCACTAGGGGTTTGAACCCATTAAGTTGCACCTCCAGACCCCACTCTTATGTGGGACTGGGGGGATGAACCCAGGGCCTTACATATACTTTGCAAGTGCTCTGCCACTGAACTGCACCCCAGCCCCTATAATTTTTTTTTTCCAAATTGAGACAGGGTCTCACAAAGTTATATAGGCTGCCTCTGGCCTTGAACTTGTGATCCTTGTGCCTCTGCCTCCTAAATTGTTGGGATTACAGGCATGCACCACTGCACCCGGCTTGCAAGCACACTAATTTTCATGTTTAATGTCGAGGAGTTCATTTTCCCTAAACCAGGACTAATGATCGTCAGGGTAAGCCCACCTTGAGAAGGATTCTTTTATCTCTAAAATATGGAGATACTCTATCCTGTCCCTAAAAGTTGCATTTCCACGATTCGGTTCTTTCCTCAGCGGCCCTTTGTAAATGTTTTCATGGTTTGATTCAAAGGAAAACAAGCAAAAAATGAGCCAGGTATAGGTAGTTCATGAAACCAGCTGAGTGTTCAGGCTGACGGAAGACCTGTTTTCTAATGCATGGTTTCTGCCTTGTGGGATCGCTAAAATCTTTAATAATCTATTAACACCTGTGTGTTTGACACTCGCCACACAGGATCCAATGCCAGGTCCCAAAGTTTCAACATTGTAAATCAGGAAAGGACTTGATTCCCAGTTGTTTGCTTCTGATTTCCAGCTGTGTCTGCATCAGGACCGAGCAACATTGTAATACACAGAAGCACCACAAGATGGCACCGTTGGGAAAGTCTTGCTTATGCGAGTTGGTTTCCCAGCTCTGACGTCTATTCTAAATATAGCCCTGTGAACTGCTTGTGGAAAACGGAAGAGAATTTATTACAGGGGAGGAAAAACACCAATGACAAAACAGCCCTGGCTCTTTCCTTCATTTTGGTATACAGAGTTAAGCCTTGATTACTTTCTTCTACTTCTTAATTATCAGCTTTTGGAGGCAGATGCATAGATTTATATAATATGTCAGCGTATTTTTCATACACGTATTTGCTGCCTTTGCTGATGCACTGTGTGATTTAGAAGCTGCTCATAATGTGGGGGAGGAGCCCATTCTTTTGGACTGTGAGTTTGCACATTCGTTCTTGCGTTGCTTCTGTTCCCGGCTTCACTTCCAATGAGAATATTGGGTTTGCATGGAAACGTTGCAAAATGCCCTTCTGGAAGGGGAAACGCTTGGTTAGATCAGTGCTCTGTGCTGCGAACCTCAGGTCAACTGGAAAGGAGATCAAAAGGAAAGGGGAGGGCAGAAGTGGGCTAGGCTAGCCACAGAAATTGACATGTCTGTCCAAACTTCTCTCTTGCTCCTTCCAAATTTTCCTTAAAAACAATTTTTTAACTCCCCATGTCCATGCTACAATGAGCCTCGTGTTTCTGTTTCTCGTTTTACTGCTTGGGTGGCGCTTGCCATCACTCGGTAAGCTTCCTCAAGGAAGGGAATGCTGTCAATCAGAGGACTGTTGTCTGCGTTGAGAAAGCGCCCACCATGGGTTTATGGTGTTTGGCAGGCGGCTAGCAAAAATAATAAGCTCTGAACAGATGCCATGTTTCTGTGGGGCACGGCTCAGGCCAGCCCTCTTTTCATTTCTGTACCTGCAAGTGGAAAATCACCCATAATGAGCCACGTACCTTGTGGTAGAAATGTCTGAAATTGCTCAATAGAGGAAAAGCAACCTTTTAAAAGGTTTGCGAGAAGAGGTAATACAGAAGCCCACCAAATCCCACTGGGGGCTGCTTTTCTCCTTACATTTACTTCAAGGATAGTTCTGCTGTAAACCCGCACTTCTGAGCAAAGGGCCATGAGACAGAATTCCAAACGAGTTACAACTGGGAGAAACAAGGTGCACAGTCATTTAGAGCATCTTGCCTGGCCTGGCCCTGTGCTGAGTGTTACTGACAAGGTAGAAAATTAAAGTAGCAGTTCCTTTCGTCCGGGAGCTTCCAACATAGTGGGAAAGACAAACATACAGAGACCCCACGTTATGCCTGGAATTACAGTTGAGTGCCAAGGGCAAAATAAAATCTGGGTCTAGCTCTGCTTGGCTGGGCATGACTGCAGCAATTCAAAATCTGCTCAAATGCAGACTGTTAGCAAAGTCAAATTATCTTTTGTCCTTGAAATGTAAGGAACTGGGTGGATGTGGGTTATTTTCCCCTTTTTTCATACTTTGCTGTTCTTTGTAAAATTTCTAAAATAAGCATATTTAGCCGGGCACTGCGCTGCATGCCTATAATCCCAGTAAATTGGGAGGCGGAGGCAGAAGGATCATGAGTTTGAAGCTAGAGGCAGCCTACATAACATAGCGAGACCCTGTCTCAAGATAAAACGTGAAAAAGGGGCTGAGGGTGCAGTTCAGTGGTAGAATGCTTGCAAAGTATGAGGCCATGGGGTCAACCCCCTAGTACTTAAAAAAAACTAAACATGCTTGTTATTTTTACTTATTTATTTTTCTTTCATTATAAAAGCAAGTGGGACTCTGAAGAGGAAAATGTACACTTCTGGGGCAATAGTCAATAATGTTAACCAAAGCAAGCGCTTCCTTAGTGATTACTCTGGTGCCAGGTACTGTTCTAAATGCTTTTATATATTAACTCATTTAATCCTCACAACCATCCTATGAGACAGATCCTGCTACTAAATCTATTTTATAGAGGAAGACACTGAGGCACAGTGAAGTAACTTGTCCAAGCTTACAGAGGAGTGAAGTGGCTGAGGAGATTGACTCCAGAGGGTTTTTTTTGTTGTTTGTTTTGTTTTTGTTTTGTTTTGTTTTGTTTTTGTGTGTGGTACTGGGGATTGAACTCAAGACCTCCCACTTGCATGCTTTGCAAGTGCTGTACCACTGAGCTGCACCCCCAGCCCATTTTTTAAGTTTTTGAAACAAGTTCTCATTAAATTATGCAGACTGTGTCTGGTCTTGAACTTGCGATCCTTCTGCCTCCACCTCCCTACTTGCTGGGATTATAGGTGTGTGTCACTGCACCCGGCGACTCCAGAGTTTAAGTTGTCTAAATTAGTGGACATTACGAAGGGAGAGTTTTTCATCCTCAATTAATTTCTCAGGTAATTGGCGCTTGCCATTATGCCTCAGGGTTGGGTTGGGGAATAAGCCATTCCTGAGAGCAGGATGGGGCAGGCAGGAAGAAGTTGTTATTAGAAAGTCAGGTCTAAATCTGGTTCATTCCCTCTGAGGTACCTCCAGGTGTAGACTAAAGGGTTTCCAGCTGGTTGGCCCAGTCTGGTCTAAAGGGGTCATGGAAATAGGGAAGTTCTTATGTGCAACTGAGCTGGGGGTGGGGCTGAAGAAGGAGTTGTGGCCAGGTGGGGTGGTGGCTGGCAGAGTATCCTGGAGAAGGGGCTGGGAGCTGGAGGTTGAGGTAGAATTGGGTGTGAGAGTTACATGTTAGGGCTAGGTTTGGAGCAGGGGTAGTCTGGTGTTTGGATTAGGGTTACGGGTTTGGGTAACCATTAGGGTTAGGATTTAGCATCGGTGTTAGAGGTTTGGATTATGGTCACCAGGGTGGTTTTAAAGTTCATTTTAGAGGGAAAGGTTAGGGATTAGGGTTAGAAGTTATAATTAGTATTAAGGTCGGGGAAGCCAATCAACCTCCAGCTCTTTTGTGTGGCTAAAAGTTTTGGTCGCTTGACTGGGGTTTGGGAGGAGGCATGAGAGTCTGGAAGAGTGATTTTCCAGAGTAAAGCAAGAATTCAGACCCATGAGGAGCTCAGGGTTACAGCCCAAATCAGCTATCCCCAATAGAAACAGAACAGGGCCAAAGAAGACTCCATGACAGGAGCTGGCCTTGAGTTTAGGGAGGGAGCGTGACCTGGCATGGCCTGGGCACAGGAAAGAAGTCCCAGGATCACAACCCAGACACAGCCATAGTGAGATGTTCTGCTACAATGGTCACCTCCCAGGACTGGGGATTAAGGGCAGAGATGAGTTGCAGGGAGAGCTGTAATGTATGTTTGTGTAATTTAATTTTTAATAATGACTATGTTTAACACCTGGCTTGCAAAATTCCTGGCAATTTGCCTTTGCAAGCTGGTGCATGTCTGCCACAGCATGCCATATCCAATCCTTTCTCAGTCTGCCACAGCTGTCTCAATGTCACCGAGGCTTCTAGTTGAATTCCACATGGAGACCCAGGAGGGCACTGCATCCTCAGGTGTTGCCCATTGAGAAGAGAAACCTTCAAATTATCTCAGTCACAACATTCCAATTATGGGCCTTGTAGAAACAGCTGTCCTGCAGCTTAAAGAGAAACAAGCAGAAGTTCCCTTACTGTTGGTATCCATGCAAATGCATAGGTCTTTTGGTTATGAAGGTAATGTTCTGGAAGGAGTGTTGCATGTCATCATGGTGTAAGATTCATGCTGAAACCCCTTTCAGGGGGCACACACACCCCTTGGATACTTATTGTCCGGTGCTGCTTAGGTCTGTATATTCTCATGCATTAGTCAGCCATTGCCACAGTTATGATGTATGCAAACCAACCAAACACATTCATTGTGTTAAAATGATAATTGTTTATTCTTCCTTGGCATCTGGGGATTGGTGTATCTAGCCTGGCCTTGTCTACAGCCATACCACTCTGGTGTCTGATCTTGACAGATCTCGGAAGCTAAGCAGGGTTAGGCGTGGTTAGTCCTTGGATGGGAGACTGCCAGGAATACTGGGTGCTGTAGGCTTGGAAGAAGGACCTGGCTATCCATTCGTGAAATAATCCACCATCAAAAACCCTGTGAATAGCAGAGAAACACTGACAATAGTGCCGGGCATGGCACAATGTCAGGGAGTGCTTCATTTTGCTATACATGGGGTAGCTATGAGTCTGACTCCATGGCACCTAACAACAACAAGGCTAGCCTTACCTGGGCGTGGTCTCAGGAGCAGGATGATGGCAGGTCTACTCCATGTGTCTGTCCTCCTTTTTGAACAAGGCAGGCTACCTAGGCCATGTTCTGCTCACAACACTCGCAGAAAACTAGAGAACAAGCCCAACTACAAGGGCACATTTCAAGCCTCTGCTTACATCACATTGGTTATCCTATTAGTCAAAGTATGTCACATGGCCGCACGTGGTATCAGTGAGGTGGGAAAATATACTCTGCTTCTAATGAGAAGTATTGCAAATCCTTAGGATAAAGGGTACAATGTGAGGAAGGTGAAGAATTGGGGACAATAATGCAATCTGCCTTACCAGAGGGAATCAGCCAGGAATCAGCATTTGACCCTGAATTCATTGTTCAGATGTGCTGAATTAATACGTTGTGGACTAGATACACAGTGCTATGGTTTGGATATGAAGTGTCCCCCAAAAGGCTCATGTGTAGGGGGCTTGGTTATCATCTGGTGGCAATAGTTTGGGAGGTTCTGGAAACTTAAGGAGATGGGACCTAACTGGAGGAAATAGGTCCCTAGGGGTAGGTGCTTGGGGGTATATTGTCCCTGGCCTCTTCCTGTCTTGCCCTCTGCTTCCCATCCACAATGGGGTGAGGAATCTCCTCTGCCACACGATTCTACCGCCATGATGCTCTGCTCAAGTGCATGGGACCGAGCAACCATGGATTGAGCTCTCTGAAATTGTGAGCCCAAATTAATTTTTCCTCACTTAAGTTGTTTCTGTCAGGTATTTGGTCACAGTGACAAAAAAAGGAACTAATACAGTCACAGAGGAGAGATCATTGCCATTCTAATATATACCACCACAGAAGATATAACTGCTTGAATATATATTAGAGCAAAATTTCCTGGCCATTTTAGGCTGTGCCATACCTGGAAATATGTTGGGATAGGCTCTTCCTCACTTCATCATTGCTCAGCTTGTCACTGGCCTGGCCATTTTTTCAGCCCATTTTCTCTGCCATGCTTAGATACATACCTGTTGTCATCCATGTTTCTTCATCCACTGTGGCTGCCACCATCTGCATCCCGATGAGAGGCGGGAGAAAGCAGGAAGTTCTAGGTACTACACTGTTAGGGTAGAGTGGGTACTAACAGGCTTAGCAGGCAGCCTGATCTGGGTTTGAAATCCCTCTCTCTCACTATTTTAGTTGTTAGATGCTGTCGAATCAGATCCAACTCATAGTGACCCTGTGTACAACTACTTAGCCATGTGAAACTGTAGAAGCTTCTCTGATGTTCGTTCCTTCATCACAAAGTAGAGGTTGTTGTTGTTGTTAGGTGCCGTCGAGTCAGTATCCGACTCATAGCAACCCTACATACAACAGGCGAAACACTATAGTCAGTGCTTCTCTGCTGTTCATAGGGCTTTCAATGGCAGACTGATTTTTGGGAGGGGGTTGCCAGGTCCTTCTCCCAAAAAGTAGAGGTAAGTCTCCATATCTCATAGGGTGTTAGCTGATTTAAATGATCAAGGTTGTTAACATCCAACACCATGCCTAGCACATAGAAGGCATTTGATAGATGTTTTCAGTTGAGAGACAATGTCACTCAAATATAATCCTATCTTGGATGGATTTTAGAATCTAGACTGTAACCTCAAAACATGTAGAGGTGTGTTAAACTGTAAGCTTGTTTCTGAGAAAATGCCCATTGTTTTCGAGGAAGGTGTAAGGTATCAGCCAGTGTCTAGATGACCTTGAATTTCCCTGTGGAAAACTCCAAGCAGGCTCCTCTGCATCTGGAGTCTCCCTGAGGGTCATTCCATCCCTAGCATGGTTCCAAGCCTCTGTGTCTTTCTTCCTGCCCACAGCTATATTATACCGCTACACACACACACACACACACACACACACACACACACCCCTTTTCTGCAGATGGCTACTTCTCCAAAATGGAGCACATTCTCTACCAAGGCCCAGGCAAGGAATTTGATGTGTGGATATGTGTGCATGCACACACACATATGTGTGTGTGTGTGTGTGTATATAATGGTCTTTAAGGCTTAGAGTGAATCTTCATTGGCAAATCCGGAATGAACCCATTTTCCACTGGTAATTGTGTCTTATTAAAATACATTGCCAGTTCATCTGAAGTCAAGGGAGTGTGCATGCCGGAAATAACCCTTGTCTCTCTACCTCACCTGCAGTTCAAGTCAGTGAATACTTATAGGAAGGCTTCACAGACAGAATTGGAGATCCAAACAGAAACATAGGGGTGAGAAAGATTGAAGTGCTGAAGCAAAGTTGCTGGGCTTTTCAGAGGTTATAAAACAGCTGACTGTAGGGTAAAAAAGAACTGTGGTGACGAATATTCCACGACTCTTCCCATCTTTTTTTTTTTTTTTTTTTTTTTTTTTTTGTGGTACTGGGGGTTGAACCCAGGGCCTCACGCTTGCATGCTCTGCAAGTGCTGGACCACTGAGCTGCATCCCCAGCCCTTTTTTTGTTTTTAACTTTTTTTTTTTTTTTTTGAGACAGGGTCTCACTAAATTATGCAGACTGCCTCTGGTCTCAAACTTGCGATCCTCCTGCCTCCGCCTCCCCAGCCGCTGGGATTACAGGCGTGCGCCACCACTCTCGGCTCAAATCTTCACATCTTGACATTCCCACCCAACTCTACCTCCATCGCACTCGTCCATTAAAAAAGAGAAAAGGCTTGTAATTGGGTGCCTGGGAAAATTTCCTTCATCAAATTCATGACATGCAGAATTTGAATATTGCTGACAGGGACATAGGAAATTTTTCATAAGGCCAAAGGTCTTGTGGAAGGAAAGGCACTGTCAGTACCAAGCTTTCTCCCTGAAATTCAGAGATGCAATCTGTTGAAGTGGTCCTGGGTGACACAGAGCAGGCACTGGGGATAGAGAATGGCATCAAGGATCCCAAGATGCAGTTCCTGTAGCAGGAGGGAGCTGGAGCAGTGGGCTGCCTGCAGCTTTGAATCAGAAACAGTGTCTAGGTCTGGCGTGTGGAGCATCAATTAACTTGTCCCAGTGCAGTCCACCTAGGGACAGATAGCCTGTGAACTGGCCATGTGGGTGGGTCTAAAGATGCCTGGGCACTGGATATCTTTCTCACAACTGATGGCTTCTTAGGCTACATCCCTGCTTTAGCAGCTATAGTGAGGATGAATGATCTTATTGGCTGCAATGCTCCCCTGGGCCACTGGTCTCATAATGATTGTAGGATCCTCCAATGTCCAGAAGGTGTTGTGAGTTCTGATTCCCTCAAAGAGAAGCAGTTCTCAGACTGGAAACTAAAAATCCCAAGAGATTCTTATCTTAGAGGACCATATCAAGAGAGAGGAAATAGACAGACATCTAGTCTGGGCAGGTAAGGACCTAAGCATTGCATTGTAGACACCAAAGTCTAACACCACAGTTGCATAGTAACATGGAGCAAGAAAAAGTCAATTTGGAAGTATCTTTGTTGTTACATTCTGAAATGCTAATGGAGTATACTTTTATAGTAGAATTCTCTGGATTTGATGAGCACCTTTACGTTATATTCTTTCAAAGTAGAGATTTTTTCCATATTTTATTATGGTAAAAAATACACATTAAAATTACTATCTTAACCATTTTTTTTTTTTTTGGTACTGGGGTTTGAACCCAGGGCCTCACACTTGCATGCTCTGCAAGTGCTGTGCTACTGAGCTGCACCCTCAGCCCATTTTTTTACTTTTTTAAGACAGGGTCTCGCTAAATTACACAGACTTCCTCTGGTCTTGAACTTGCGATCCTCCCACCTCTACCTCCTGAGTCACTGGGATTACAGGCGTGCACCACTGTGCCTGGCTATCTTAACCATTTTTAACTGTACAGTTCAGGCCTGTCTTAAGTATATTCACATTTTTGTGAAATAGATCTCCAGAACTTTGACATCCTGTGAAACTTGATACCAATCAGACAGTCTCCTTTTCCCCACCTGCCCTCGACACTTGTCACCACTATTCTACTTTCTATCTCTATGAATTTGACTGCTTTAGATATCTCACATAAGAGGGATCATTTAGTATTTGTCTCTTTGTGACTGGTTTATTTCACTTAGCATAATGTCCTGAAGGTTCATCCATGTTGTAATATGTGACAGAATTTCTTTCGCATTCTGTTGTATGTTTATACTACATGTCATTTACCCATTGGTTCATCAGTGAACATTTGGGTGGGTTCCTTCTACTTTTTGGCTATTGTGAATAGTACTGCTGTAAACACAGTTATACAAACCTGTTTTTAAGACCCTGCCTTTTATTCTTTTAGATATATAGCCAGAAATGAGAATATTGAATCATATGGCTGTTGTATTTTTAATTTTGTGAGGAACCTCCATACTATTTTTCATAGTGGTCGCACAATTTTACAGTCCTGTTAATAGTGTGTAAAGGTTCAAATTTCTCCAAATCCTTGCTAACACTTGTTATTTTCTGGGTTTGTGGGTTGTTTTGATTGTGACCACATTAATGGGTATGAGGTGATATCTCATTGTGGTTTTGATTTGCATTTCTCTGGTGATTCATAATGTTGGGCATCTTTTCATATGCTTACTGGTCAATTGTATATCATCTTGAAGGAAGTGTTTATGCAAGTCCTTTGCCCAATTTTAGTTGGGTTACTTGGGGTTTTTTTGTTGTTGAGTTGTAGACATTCTTTATTCGTTCTAGATATCAACCCCTTATCAGATATGTGACTTATAATACTCTCTCCAATTCTGTAGGTTACCTTTTCATTCTAGTGATCATTTCCTTGATGTGGAAAAGTTTTAAAATTTAATGTAGTCTCATTTGTTTATTTTACTGCTGTAGCCTGTGCTTTTGGTGTCATACTCAAGAAATTATTGCCAAATTCAATCTTATGAAGACTTGGGCCTATATTTTTTCTAGAAGTTTTATAGTTTGGGGTCTTATGTTTAGGTATGTTTTTTTTCAATACTATGGGGTTGAACCCACGGCCTTGTGTATGCTAAGCAAGTGCTCTACCACTTGAGTGCACCTTGATCCCCTTTTTTATTTTTTATTTTGAGATAGTGTCTCATTAAGTTGTGCAGGCTGCCTCTGGCCTTGAACTCACGATCCTCCTGCCTCCACCTCTCCAGTTGCTGGGATTACAGGTGTACATCATGGTGCCCAGCTCTGTTTCAATCTTTAATCTGTTTTGAGTTAATTTTTATATGATGTGAGATAAAGTTCCCACTTCATTCTTTTACATGTTGAAGAGACTATCCTTTGCCCATTGAGTTGTCTTAACATCCTTGTCAAAGACCATTTGACTATACATGCATGAGTTTATTTCTGGACTGTTTAATTCCATTTGTCTATATGTCTGTCTTTATACAAGTACCACTGTTTTGATTACCTTAGATTTGTAGTATGTTTTGAAATCAGGAAGCATGAGTCATCCAAATTTGTTCTTTTTCGAAATTTTTTTGGCTACTTAGGGTTCCCTGAGCTTCCATATAGATTTTAGGACTTTTTTAAAGGATATTTTTCTATTTCTGCAAAAAATGCCAGGAGAGTTTGGTTAGGGTTTGCACTGAATTTGGAGATTGATTTGAGTTGTATTGACATCTTAATAATAAGTATTCTAATCCATGAACATATGATATCTCTCCATTTATTTATGTCTTCTTTAATTTCTTTCATCGATGTTTTTATTTTTCAATGTAGAAGTCTCCCTCCTCCTTGATTAAGTTTATTCTTAAGTATTTTTCATAATTCCATTGTCAATGGAATTGTTTTCTTAATTTCCTTTTCATATCACTTCTTGTTGGTATATAGAAATATAACCAGTTTTGCGTGTTGATTTGGTATTCTTCAAACTTGCTCAATTTGTTTATTAGCTATAAGACTTTTTTGGTGGGTGAAATTCTTAGTGTTTTGGAGTACAAATTTTTTTAAAGGCACCATCAACATAAGAACAAAATAATATATGACTGGAATTATTAGTCTCTAAATAGCTCTTGTGACAGTAAGCTGACACTTGACTAGAGGGGAAGTTTGTCCAAACTCTGAAATTCATGGCATCATCTATTTTCCATCTTGAGATTAAAAAAAAAATAGTGGACTAATTTTATAATAGTTACCATTGTCTATTATGTAATGGAAGGAAGTGGGCAGACTTTGTCAGTTAATTCTGTTGTAATATTCATGCATGTGACATTTTTGTTTTCCATGACATTTCTATTCCTTTACCCTTCCAGAGAGATTTCTGATAACTGTAAGTAGTTTTCATGATGCCAGTGCAGGATATAAAAACTGTATCAGGGCTTCTGGAGATTTCTGATTACAGTGAGTAGACTGTGCATGGTGTTTCAGTCTCACAATTACAAAGTACATGGTAAGAGATGGTAGTACTAGTAAAGGAAAGGGACTAACTTTAAAGTTCCTCTTATAGGTTAGTGCCCGACATCTTCTAATGATGTCCTTAGACACACCATGGAAGAAACTGCTAGAAATGTGTTTGTAAAATATCATTGCAAAGTAAGAATCTATTTGCACAGATTCCTTGGCTGTGACTATTCTTTAGCTTGGAGATTGTTGGCATTTTTGGAGGTAAATGTACATGTGGAAGAACCAAAATCTTTCTTATTTTGCTACAATTTAAAAGAATTACTTTTACTTTGAAAAAATATTCCTTTTTTTACTGGAAATTTTCAATGTACAACTTAATGTGTTTCATTCTGACATGTATTTCATTGTGACATTTCCATATATGTGTTTCATTGTACATTGCTCACATAACTTCCCCCTTACCCTCTCATGACCATCCTCCCCCCATCCCCACCCCCACCAATGGCCTCCTTTCTACTTATGTGTCTTTTTGTGGGAATATTTATCTATATATCTGCATCCCAATTTTTATTTAAGTCCAAACTTTTTTCTATAGTGATCTATCTTTTTTTACATTCTCAGTAGTATTACATGAGTGATCTAGTCCATTTGCATTATTACCATCCTTTGGTATTATTGGTATTATTATTATTTCCCATACTATTAAAGTTGAGCTGTTTACTTTGAGGTTGACCTCTCTCTCCTTCCTCACTCCTTATTGGCCCTCCTCCCCCTCCCATCCTCTCCCATCATTGCTTCCTTTTGCTAGATCCCTTCCTCCTTCTTTCCACTCCTTAAATTGTCCCTTCTATGTGAAGTTTACATGAGCTTTTTATTATGTTCCAACTTATGTATAGGATTTTTCCCTTCTTTTAAGTATGACTCAGCTCCTATATATTAGTGAGAACATGTGGTATTTCTCTTTTTGGGCTTGTGTATATTCACTTAAGATAATTTTCTTCAATTCCATCCATTTTGCTGCAAATGACATTATTTCATTTTTTTGATAGCTGAATAGTATTCCATTGCGTATATCTACTATAATTTTTTTGTCTATTCTTCTGTTAATGGGCACTTTGGTTGATTCCATATCCTTGCTATTGTGAAAAGTGCTGCATTGAATATGGAGATGCAGGTGTCTCTGTGGTATGATGACTCATCTCCCTTTGGGTGTATTGCCAGTAGTGGTATAACTGGGTCATATGGTAGATCTATTTTTAGTTTTCTGAGGTACCTCCATATTGATTTCCAAAGTGGTTGAACCAATTTACAACTCCACCAGCAGTGTAAGAGGGTTCCCTTTTCTCCGTAACCTCGCCAGCATTTGTTGTTATTTGTTTTATTGATCTTGGCCATTTTTACTGGAGTAAGGTAGAATCTCAGAGTTGTTTTGATTTGCATTTCCCCAGTGGCTAGAAATATTGAACATTTTTTCATGTGTTTCATGGCCTTACGAGCTTCTTCATTTGAGAACTGCCTGTTCAGTTTCTTTGCCCACTTGTATACTGAAATGATATTCTGAGTCTGCCCCAGTATGCCAAGCAGGTGGAAGGAAATAGGTATTATTGGTGGGCATGGATATCATCATTGGACTCCCTTTGATAATCTGTCACTGGGAGGACTGGGTTTACATTCTCTCCCCTACTTTGTCCTGACCGTAACTCAGTCTGGAACCTTGGGCAAATCACACAGCATCTCTGCCTTAAGGAGCCTCATTTCTAAAATCACTAGGGATTGAGCATGAGCCTAATAGTAAACTATCACTTACAGTCATCCCTCTGTCTTGCAGGTTTGCATGTGTGGATTCAAGCAACTATGGGGAGAAATATTTTTTAGAAATTTTGTGGTGAATGTGTATACCCTTTTTTCTGTTTTTCCTTTTTTTTTTTTTCTGGTGCTGAGGACCGAACCCAGGGCTATGCACTTGT
Organism: Pedetes capensis; assembly: GCA_007922755.1. Taxonomy (NCBI): domain Eukaryota; kingdom Metazoa; phylum Chordata; class Mammalia; order Rodentia; family Pedetidae; genus Pedetes; species Pedetes capensis. Next base: position 103,579 of record VMDO01003852.1, read on the forward strand.
GAGACAAGTGCTCTACCACTGAGCTAAATCCCCAACCCCTGTATACCCTTTTTTCTTATCATTATTCCCTAAAGATTATAGTATGACACAATTTACATAGCATTTACATTGTATTATTTTTGTTGTTAGGTGCCGTCGAGTCGTGTCCAACTCATAGCGACCCTCATAGGGTTTTCAGTGGCGGATTGTTTTGGGATTGCCTTGAGAGTGGGTTGCCACGTCCTTCTCCCATTTTTGCGGTGTTGGGAATCAAACCCGGGACCTTGGAAATTGCAGAATGGTGCTCTACCAACTGAGCTAAATCCCAGCCCTTACATTGTATTAGCTATTCTAAATCATCTGTTGTTGTTGTTGTTAGGTGCCGTGGAGTCAGTATCCGACTCATAGCGACCCTCATAGGGTTTCCAATGGCTGTTTTGGGATTGCCTTGGGAGTGGATTGCCAGGCCCTTCTCCCATTTTGGGGGTGCTGGGAATTGAACTCGGGACCTCAGAGACTGCAGCGCAGCGCTCTACCAACTGAGCTAAATCCCAGCCCTCTAAATCATCTAGAGATGACTTAAAGTATACAGGAGGATGTGTGTAGGTTAAACACAAACACTAGATCATTTTCTAGAAGGAACTGGAGCCCCCTCAGATGCTGGTATCTTGGGAGGGGGTTCTGGATTTAATCCCCTTCAAGTAGTGAGGAACAACTGTTCTGAGTGTTCTGCTAAGCACTTCATGTATACCATCTTACAATCACAACATGAAGCAGACACTTTGACTAGCTCCATTTTATGGCTGAAGAAACTGGGCCTAAGCAGCATTCAGAACCTTGTCCAAGAGGGTAAAACGCAGAGCTTCCATTGGAGAGGAGCACTGACTGACTTGACAGCACTTGCTCTGAAACCCTGCCCGTCTGTCTTTGTAGAAAATTCCAGCTTTAATACTCTATTATTCAGTGATTCGACCTTGATACTTCAGTGGGAATTGAGTGCCCTGTGTGTTCCCAAAAGACCTATAATTGCCCACTGAACTGCACTCTTTTTGGTCTTGGCCCAGTGTGGTGTAATGACACTTGTCCCTGTTTAACAGGGAAGAATGTGAGGATTAACAAGGTGATGACTGGTAAGTGTTTTGAATCTGTTTAATAAAAGCTTGGTCTTGTGGGCTTCCACATGGGAAAAGAATGATTTTTAATAGGAGTGAGAAACTGATAAGCACTCAGTAGCAAGAAGCATTTTGTTTTTAGATGGCAGTCTCTTCAACCAAGAGCTATCATTTTGTTTAATGATTTCCAACCTGAATAAGCAGTATAACAAGTGAGCCTCAAAATCAGTTAGTCAACCAAAAGGCAAACATTTTTGTAACCAGGAGATAGGGGAGCTTTATAGCCTATAAACAATATAATCTGAGCGTACCCCCTGCCATCTTACCAACTGGCAGCATAAAACACGTGGGTTTTAATCATTAGACTGCAATAGTTGGAACAACCAGCTGATAGAAAGCTTAAATCTAGTTTATTCCTGGAGGGGGATAAGCTTAGAACCACACGGTGTGTTGATTTTATTTATATGTTTTCAAACAAATGGCAAGGGATTAAGAATTCAAACCACTATGAACATTGCAGTCAAGCAGCACCCTCTCCTAAAAATGATATGCAAAGCCCACTGGAAGACACAAACAGGGCTCAGGGAAGAGAAGTCAAGTGCAGGGGGCTAGCTTCTGGCAGTTCCATGCTCAAAGCAGCCAACAACACACACTTCAGGCTAGACCTTGGTCTGCGAATACCAAGCTCATTGCTCCCTGGGACACTTGTTGCTTTAGACATTTTGACACTCTCTACATCCCCCCCATCTCCGTTGGGTCTCTTCTGCTTTCCCTCTGAACACACCTTCACCTTTTCCACATAATTTTGCATGATGATTATTTACATAGGCCTCTCTCACCATACCACTGACTCCATATAGCAGGCCTACTATCTAATTCAGAGTCAAAGTCCCCAGTAAATATTTGTGGATTTGGGTGGTCTTGTGAGGGATGGGGGGGAATGGGTAAGAATAGAAAGAAAGGAGTAGGATTTAAATAAATATTTGTTTTATCTTTCAGATCTTTTCATAAAAATGTAGGTTACCCAGTAAGGTTTTGATTTTAGAAATCTGTGCTGTGGGAGTCTACGCAGGTTCTAGAAATGATCCAAAAAAATTGAATACACCTCTCAGTGCCTCTTTTATCAATGTGGCACCCCTTGGCACAGGGGAAGCTTTTAGGACAACTGGGAAGTCTGTAGTTTGTCTTACCAAGACCATAGGTACGCAGTATAGTGACCAACAGTGGGACTTACAGCCAGAAAGGTCTTCGTTGAAATCCTAGTCCCTATGTGGTTTTGGGCGAAGGACCTGGCAACCCACTCCCAAAAATCAATCTGCCATTGAAAACCCTATGAATAGCAGAGAAGCACTGACAGTAGTGTTTTGCCTGTTGTACGTAGGGTCACTGTGAGTTGGACACCAACTTGAAGACACCTACCACCACCGTCATGTGGTTTTAGGCTGTTGTGGCAGCCTTGCAAGTGTGCTACTCAGACCTCCTGCTTCCAGAGCATGGTTGAGGGCTGGCCCCACTCCTGGCCCTCCAGATCTAACACTGCGTTTGCATTCAGGCCAGGCTTGCCACGGGCTGCTCCCAGCTAATGTCCCACACAGTCAGGGGCCAGGGATTAGCACAGGCTATTTTTAGGAGATTCAAGATTCTTCCGATGGGCCACTTTGGTTTGAGGCCTGGCTGAGACTTTCTTACAGTTGGGTCAGAGGCTGAGACCCTTCCTTCCTATGTCTGCTTCCTTCTCTCTCTTCTCCATAAGGTTCGACTAGCCTCTGATGGCACATGGCGTCATCAACTGCAGGCATCCCCTGCATTTCCCTGCTCCTTCTCTCTGAGCCATTCAGGGGCATTTCCCCCGTACATCCCTTGTGCATCTAACCCTTTCTTCGCCTCTTCTTCATGGGGAACTTAACCTGTCTATGACTCAGTTTCCTCACCTATTAAATGAAACTAATGTCAACCACGTGTAGGATTGCAGTGAGGATCAATGTGAATAACTTTGGAAAAGCTGCCACATACAAACTATTATTAATTCTCAACTTTTTTGCCGCCATGTTACTTACGCTTGCCCTTTCCCACTGACATTCTCTTCTGAAGTATTTTGTAGCTGTTCTTTTCAGGTCCCAAGGTGTCAATTAGCTTGATGCCCCTCCCCCACTTGTGTTACTATACTAATGATAGCAATGCTTCTTTTTTATATTGGTAGTTTTTAATGTATAACTTAATGAGTCTCATTATGACACTTCCATACATGCATTTCATTGTACATTGTTCGTGCTCACCTCCCCCTTACCCTCCTTTGAACCCTCTCCCCCTGCACCTCCCCTCCTGCCAATAGTCCCCCTTCTATTTGCGTGTCCTTAATGTGAGTATAGCTATCTATATATGTACTTCTCAATTTTGCCATAAAGGCAACATATGTGATACTTTCTCCCCCTTTTCCCATTACCCTTTCTTCTTGCCCCTCCCCCTTGTCTTTAGCCCATTTTCTTTCCCTACATAGGTCCCTTCTACTTTCATGAACTATATATTTTAATCATAAATATATATTGAAGTCTAACATCCACATATGAGAGAAAACATGTGCTGTGTCTTTCTGGGTCTGGCTTATTTCACTTAAAATGATGATCTCTAGTTCCATTCATTTTTCAGCAAATGCCATAATTTTATCTTTCTTTATGGCTGAATAAGACTTCATGTTGTATGTTGTATGTTGTTGTTGTTGTTAGGTGCGGTTGAGTTGGGTTCAATTCATAGTGGCCCTACGTACAACAGAACAAAACACTACCCAACACTGTGCTATGCCCAGCACTATGTCAGTGCTTCTCTGCTATTCACAGGGTTTTCAATGGCAAATTGTTTTGGGATTGTATCAGGAGTGGGCTGCCAAGTCCTTCTCCCATTTTTTTGTGGTGTTGGGGATCAAATCCAGGGCCTCAGAGTGTAGAGCGACACACTAACAACTGAGCTAAACTCCCACCCCCTTATTCACTCATCTGTTGATGGGCATCTAGGTTGGTTCTATATCTTGACTATGATAGCAGTGTTTTAACCTGGGTCCTCTGAGCAATGACCTGTAAGCTATTCTAATGATGGAACCATTTAAGTAAATCAGGAAATGGTGGTCAGTCTTTAGCACCCTCCAGACTCCCCTTTCTGCCTTTCTGTTCCTCTTTCTTAGTGATGGGAGGAAGAGCCTTTAACTGTCTCTTTCCTGCCTCCAATAAAAGCCCATTGTCAGAGTTGGACATGTCATTTGGGGGAACCTTTGTGTTCCACTCTGCATCTAGTTGCCTAGTCATCCTACTCATAGGATGGGCCTGCCCTGCGCAGTTGGAAGGTGAAGTGGTGAGGATCCCAGCCCCACTGGCTCTGGCTACCTGTCCACCCTGCTCTGGAACTTCCTTTGAAGCACTCCACTCCTGTATGGAAGTCCCACATGGCAGGCCTGAAGTGTTATCCTTGCAGCAGAATGATTAACCAAATGCAGTGGGGCTTGCTCATGCCTCCAAGCGCTTGGAGCATAGTACACAGAAGGACTGTTTGGTAAATACATGGACTTAGTAGAGTCAGGTTGTGGGCAAAGTCCACCCTTTCCTGTGATGTGAGAGGCCCTCAAAATGTCCCTTTTGCTGCTCATACCTCTCTGGTCTGGCCCACTTTGACTCACAAATGGCCCGATCCTCTAGGACATACCTGGCATTAATTTAACTTGGCTTCTGAACTAGGACTAAACCGAGGGTCTTGGCTTCATTTCTAAGTGAACTGAACTTTCTGAACCTTTTAGACTTTCCTGAGAACCTAAAGCCCGAATCTTTCCTTTCAATATTTATTTATTTATTTATTTATTTTGGCGGTACCGGGGGTTGAACCCAGGGCCTCGCACTTGCATGCTTTTGCAAGTGCTGGACCACTGAGCTGCGCCCCCAGCCCATTTTTCTTTTACTTTTTGAGACAGGGTCTCACTAAGTTATGCAGACTGCCTCTGGTCTTGAATTTGCAATCCTCCCGCCTCCGCCTCCTGAGCCACTGGGATTACGGGTATGCGCCACCACACCTGGCACTCCTTTCAGTATTTTCTGTTGCAGGGTTCCATGTTTGGACTCCAAGCAACTTTTCACAAAAGTCACCTTCCTGTGTCTAGTCCAATAGCCCAGGAGCTCCCTCACAGTGAAAAGACCGCAGAGAGTGCAGAAGAGGCTGCCTGGGCTGTTTCCTTGCCCTTGATAACACACTCTTCCCAAGGCCTTCAGGACCCTTGTGCATGGGCTCACTGCCCTACTCAGGCCACAAGTGAAAAGTTCAAAGACAAAGAATAATGACGCAGAGTAAATGTGACTTATTATAAAAATTTAAAGCATGAACAAGCCCAGGGAGCAGGCATTGTGGGCACCCCATCCATAGCCCTCTGCCTTTGCCATTCCTGTGCATGCCGACAGTGTCCTTCTGATTCTTGGTCTGCATGCTCTGGGCTTGCCCATGTGCAGCACAGGATGGGAAAGAAAAGCTCAGGAGTGGTTCCCAGCCAATGATGGCAGAAGCTCAGGTGTGACTGCTCCCTCTTCCTTTCCCCTAGGGTAGGACAAATATGGATAAAAATGGGGGCAGCAGGACACACATCAGGACTGAGAACAAACAAGGGACTAGAGGAAGGAACAGGCTAGGCCGACTGCATCAGAGAGTCCTGGAGATATTGGGCAGGTGTAGGGAGGTGGGTGCAGGGCAGGGGACCCTTGAAGGCTAAGTGGAATGATGGAGACAGGATACAAGAAAATGCAGCCTCCAAACTAGGGAGGGTGTAGTTCAGGGGGTGCTCAAGGTGATTCAGTGGGACAAGGCAAGAAAAGATGGTAATTTCTATTGCATTTAATTTGACCTTAAAGAATCTCAACTGTTGTTGTTCTTAGGTGCCATTGAGTTGTGTCCAACTCATAGCGACCCTTATAGGGTTTTCAATGGCTGATTGTTTCAGGATTGCCTCGGGAGTAGATTGCCACATCCCTCTCCCATTTTTGTGGTGCTGGGAATTGAACCCAAGACCTCAGAGACTGCAGAGTGGCACTCTATCAACTGAGCTAAATCCCAGCCCCAAAAAGAATCTCAACTAGTAGGCAATATATGGATTGCTGTCACCCCCTCCTTTATTTGTAGGTCAGATAATCACAAGATAAGAGCAATACTCAAGTTATCTTAAAGGCAAGAGTTCCTCAGGTGAGGGGATAAGCCTCATTTGCTTTTTTCTTCTGTTTGGTTAAAATGTACTTACAGATTCTAGTATCTGGTTATAATGAAATCAGACCTCACTGAAAGGACCAGTGACTTAAAGAATTCCACAAAGGAACCCCTGTTGAAAATATTGATAAGGCAAGAATAGTCAAACAACAAGAAAATGTTAGATTTCTCCCTTTAACAATGCAATAAATGTATTTCTCCTCCTCTTAGAACATTCTTTGTCCACCATTATTAGGTGCAGTTGAGTCGTGTCCAATCATAGCAACCCTCATAGGGTTTTCAATGGCTGATTGTTTCAGGATTGCCTTGGGAGTGCACTGCTACATCCTTCTCCAGTTTTTGCGGTGCTGAGGATCAAACCTGGGTCCCCAGAGTGTGGAGCAGCACAGTCAAAATAATGACCATTTGCCTTTTCATCACAGCAGCCATGGCTCCATGCTACTTCATGGGCATTCACCCCAAGAAGGGCCATGACCAAGAACACACAAAGCCAAGGCCCCCTTTTTCCTGTCTCAAGTACACCAAGTTCATGCAGGACATGATCTGAGAGGTAGTAGCTTTTGCTCCTACAAGCAGCATATACTTTGCAAGTGCTCTACCACTGGGCTGCACCCCCAGCCCATTTTTAATTTTTTATCTTGAGGCAGGGTCTCACTAAATTACATAGGTGTCTCTGGCCTTGAACTTGTGATCCTCTTGCCTCTGCCTCCAGTCACTGGGATCACAGGTGTGTGCCTGGCTTCCACGTTTACTTTTTTAAATTAGATCTTCTGAAGCATGGAATTAACCCACTTTTTAAAAGCTTTAGTAAGATATATTTCACACAGCATATAATTCATCCATTTAAAGTGGGCAGGGGTGTTTTAGCATATTCATGGGGTTGTCAGCCCAACCCTGTAATGGTCAGTTTTATGAGGTGGCATGGTTAGGCTAAAGTCTCCAGTTATTCAATTAAACACTGTTCTAGCTGGGCATGGTGGCATGCAAAACTGTAATCCTAGCACTCAGGAAGCAGGAAACTCTTGTGTTAGAGGACAGTCTGGCTACATAGCAAGACACTGTCTCAAGAAAAATAAAAAGAGGTGGAACCACTAAGAGGTGATTAGACCACAAGGCTTGTGCCCTCATGAATAGATTAATGCCATTATCTTTGGAGTGGGTTCCTTATAAAAGGATGAGTTCAGCAGTGCCCCTCCCCCCGCCTTCTGCCATGGGATGGCAAAAGAAGGCCCTCATCAGATGCCAGCCCCATCAATCTTGGACTTTGCAACCTCTAGAACTGTGAGAAATAATTCTCTGCTCATAAATTACCCAGTCTCAACTATTGTTATGTTGTTGTTGTTAGGTGCCGTTGAGTTGTGTCCAACTCATATTGACCCTCATAGGGTTTTCAATGGCAAATTGTTTCGAGATTGCCTTGGGAATGGATTGCCACGTCCTTCTCCCATTTTTGTGGTGCTGGGAATCGAACTCAGGACCTCAGAGACTGCAGAGCGGGACTCTACCAACTGAGCTAAATCCCAGCCCCAACTATTGTTATAGCATCACAAACCTAAGACAATATTACAATATTCCATAAATATTCTGCAATCAAGTATTTGTTAATTAAATGGATCTATAGTAAGGTGGCACATTCTGTAGTAAGTAATCTATAGTAAGTAATCTATAGTAAGGCACACTGCTTGAAAGGAAGAGAGGGTCTCTGTAAGAGCCTACTTGTGCTAGGAACATAGAAGATGTTTCTGGTGGATTGTAAATATGGCCACAAATTCGTCCCTTTTCCTGAGAGCTGGAGTCTACTTCTCCATCCCTTAAAGCTGGGCTTGTCTATATTAATTGCATTTTCAGGAGGACATGTACAAGCAGAGACTTGGAGAGGACCTGAGAATTTGGAACTTGGAGACCACCATGTGAACAAGCCTGAGGAAGTCTATTAGAGAGTGAAAGCCCACATGAAGGAGATTAGAGCATGCCAGCCAACACACCAGACATGAGTGAGGTCATCTTAGGTCATCCAACCACCTGCCAAGCTGAATACAGACATATGTACCAGCCCAAACCTGAAGAACTGCTCAACCAACCCACCAAATCATTAACAAAATAAAATGTTTCGGGTGTTAAGCCACTAAAATTAGACCATTTGTTACACAGCAATAGATCAGTGATATAGTGCTCAATGAATGCTCGTTTGTATGAAGAAAGATATGTCATCTCAGTTCTCAGTTATTGTGTGTCTGCTACATACTAGGCTTTATGCTTGGCTCCAAAAGTATGGACACTGAAACACGTAGTTGTGTAAACCTCCTAACATATGACACCAAAAGCACAAGCAACAAAAGAAATAAGATTGTATTTCATCAAAGTTAAAAACTTTAGAGTTGGGGGTGAAGCTCAGTGGTAGAGCATTTGCCTAGCATGTACAACACACTGGATTCAATCCCCAGCACCACGTAAAAATATTAAAAATTTTTGTGCTTCAGATTACACCATTGAGAATATAAAAGACAACCCACAAAATGGGAGAAACTATTAACAAGTCATAAAGGAATTTGTATCCAGTACATATAAAGAACTCTTTCAATCCCAAAAGACAAATAACCCAACTAACCGCCATGTGTCTGTCAATTTGCTGTGCTATGGGGGCTTGTGTGCTATGATGCTGAAAGCTATGCCATCGGTATTACAGATACAGTATTACAGTGGGTCACCCATGGTGGACAGGTTGCAGCTGAACTTCCAGACTAAGAAAGAGTAGGGAGAAGGACATGGCTAACCTACTCCAGAAACAATTGTTGTTGTTAGGTGCCATTGAGTCGGTATCTGGCTCATAGTGACCCTCATACGGTTTTCAATGGTTGACTGTTTCAGGATTGCCTTGGGAGTGGATTGCCAGGTCCTTCTCCCATTTTTGCGGTGCTGGGAATCGAACTTGGGACTTCAGAGACTGCAGTGCAGCTCTCTACCAACTGAGTTAAATCCCAGCCCTCCAGAAACAATTAGCCATTGAAAACCCTATAAATAGCAGAGAAACACTGTCAGATATAGTGCTGGTTAATGAGCCCCCCAGGTTGGGAGGCACTCAAAAGATGACTGGGGAAGAGTAGTCACTTTCAAGTAAAGTTGACCTTAATGATGGGAATGGAATAAAGCCCCAGGGACCTCCATTTGCTGACGTGATACAACTCAAAATGAGAAAGAACAACTGTAAACAGCCATTAATAATTGGAAGTGCAGTGTATGAATAGTATGAATCTAGGAAAATTGTTGTTAGGTGCCATTGAGTCATGTCCGACTCATAGCGACCCTCATAGGGTTTTCAATAGCTGATTGTTTCGGGATTGTTTTCAGGAGTGGACTGCCACATCCTCCCATTTTTGTGGTGGATTGAAACCCAGGTCCTCAGTGCAGAGCAGGTGCTCTACCAACTGAGCTTAATTCCAGCCATCTAGGAAATTAGAAATCCTCAAAAGGGAAACTGAGCACATAAACATTGACGTTCTGGGCATCAGTGAGTTAAAATGGACTGACAATGGCCATTTTGAAACAGATAATCATATGGTCTACTGGGAATGACAGATTAAAGAGAAATGGGGTTACAGTCATCATCAAAAAAGACATCTCAAGATCTTTCCTGAAGTACAATGCTGTCTGTGGTGGAATAATATCCATATGCCTAACAAGGAAGGCCAGTTAATATGACTATTATTCAAATTTACAAACCCACCACTAAGGCTGGGGCTGGGATTTGGCTCAGTTGGTAGAGCACTGTGCTGCAGTCTCTGAGGTCTCGAGTTCAATTCCCAGCACCACAAAAATGGGAGAAGGGCCTGGCAATCCACTCCCAAGGCAATCCGGAAACAGTCAGCCATTGAAAACCCTATGAGGGTCACCATGAGTCAGATACCGACTCGACGGCACCTAACAACAACAACCACTAAGGCTACAAATGAAGATAGGGAAGATTTTTACCAGCTTCTGCAATTTGAAATAAATCAAACATGAAATTGGGATGAACTGATAATTACTGGTGATTGGAATACTGGTGACTGGAATACTGGTGACTGATAATTACATGATAATTACAATGCTGGAGATTACATGACAGAATTTTGTCAGACCAATGACCTTTTCATTGCAAATACATTTTTTTCACCAATATAAATGGTGACTATATGCATGGAAGTCACCAGATGGAGCATACAGGAACCAAATTGACTACATTTGTGGAAAGAAATGATGGAAAAGCTCAATATCAAAAGTCAGAACAAAACCAGGTGCTGATTTTGGATCAGACCATCAGCTACCCACATGCAGATTCAAACTGAAACTGAAGAAAATTAGAACAAGGGTACAAGAGCCAATGTATGGCCTTGAGTATATCCTATCTGAGTTCAGAGACCATCTCAAGAACAGGTTTGATGTGTTAGATATTAATCATTGAAGACCAGAGAAGTTGTGGCATGACATCAAAGGCATCATTCATGAAGAAAGCAAAAGGTTATTAAAAAGACAGAGAAAAAAGACCAAGTTACATGTCAAAATAGACTCTGAAACTTGCCCTTGAATGCTGAGCAGCTAAAGTAAAAGGAAGACTTAACAAACTTAAGAATTAAAAACAGAAGATTTCAAAAGGCAGCTTGAAGATAAAATCAAATATTATAATGGCATGTGCAAAGAGCTGGAGATAGACAACCAAAAGGTAACAACATATTCTGTTTTTATCAAGCCTAAGGAATTAAAGAAAAAATTTAAGCCTCGAGTGGCAATATTGAAGGATTCTATAGGGAAAATATTATATGATGCAGGAAACATCAAAAGAAGTTGGAAGGAATACACACAGTCATTATACCAAAAAGAATTCGTGGATGATCAACCATTTCAAGAGGCTGCATATTATCAGGAACCAATGGTACTGAAGGATGAAGTAGAAGCTGCCTTAAAAGGAACTGGCTAAGCAGAAGGCTCCAGGAATTGGTGGATAATCAATTGAGATGTTTCAACAAACAGATGTAACACCAGAGGTGCTTGCTTGTTTATGCCAAGAGATTTGGAAAACAGCTGCCTGGCCAACTGGATGAGATCCATATTTGTGTCTATTTCCAAGAGAGAGCATCTAACTGAATGTAGAAATTATTGACCGGTATCATTAACATCACACACAAGTAAAATTTTGCTAAAGATCATTCAAAATCAACTGCAGCAGTATATAGAGAGGGAATTGCCAGAAAATCAAACTGGATTCAGAAAAGGATGTTGAATCAGGGACATGATTGCTGATGTCAATAGATATTAGCTGAAAGCAGAGAATATCAGAAAGATGTCTGTTTCATTAACTCTACAAAGGTATTTGACTGTATGGATCACAGTAAGTTATTGCAAAGAATGGGAATACCAGTGCACTGAATTGTACTTATGAGGAATCTGTACATGGACCAGGAGATAGTCATTTAAACAGAACAAGGAAATACTGCCTGCTTTAAAGTTGAGAAAGGTATATGTCAGGGCTGTATACTTTTGCCGTACCTCTTCAATCTCTATGCTGAGCAAATAATCCAAGAAGCTGGACTATATGAAGAAGAATGCGGCATCTTGATTGGAGGAAGAGTCATTAATCTGTGTTATGCAGATAACACAACTCTGCTTGCTGAAAGTGAAGAGGATTTGAAACATTTACTGATGAAGATCAAAGAGCACAGCCTTCAATATAGATTATGCCTCAACATCAACAAAACAAAAATCCTTACCACTAGGTTAGTATGCTGCTTCATGATACATGGAGAAAAGATTGAGGTTGCCCAAGATTTTGTTTTACTTTTTTCTATAATCAACTCCCATGGAAGCAGCAGTCAAGAAATCAAAAGACGCACTGCATTGTGAAAAGCTGCTGCAAAAGACCTCTTTATAGTGCTAAAAAGTAAGGATGTCACATTGAAGATGAAGGTGCACCTGACTTATGCCATGGTATTTTCAGTAGCATCATATGATTGTGAAAGCTGAACATTGAAAAGGGGAGACAGGAGAAGAATTGATGCTTTTGAACTATGGTGCTGGAGACAAATATTGAATCTATCATGGACTGCAAAAAGAACCAGTAGAACCAGTAGATACCCTTGAAGACATAAAATCAGAATGCTCCTTGGAAGCAAGGATGGCTAGACTGTGTCTTAGGTAGTTTGGACAGGTTGTCAGGAGGGGCCAATTCTTGGAGAAGGACATCATGTTTGGGAGAGTGCCAGGTCAATAAAAACAAAGAAAGGCACTCAACTAGATGGATTGACACAATGGCTGCAACAATGGGCTTAGACATAAAAAAGATCATGTTCATTGCACAGAGTTGGGGAGTCTTTTGTTCTGTTGCACATAAAGTTGCTATGAGTCAGACCCAACACAATGATATCTAACAACAACAACCCAGCTAAAAATGGGCAAAAGATCTAAATATATATCTCCACAAAGAAGATACAGAAATGGCCAACAAGCACATGAGAACATGCTTGGCATCATTAGCTATCAGGAAAATGGTGCAGGTGCTTTGGAAAATGATTTGGCCATTCCTCGAAAGGTTAAAAAATAGTTACCATGTGATCCAGCAATTCTAATTCTAGATATATACCCAAGAGAAATGAAAACATACATCTGCACAAAAATTTGTACATGAATGTTTATGCTTGCTTTATTCATAATATCTAAAAAGGAGAAACAACCCTAATGTCCAAATAACTACTGAATGAATAAGCAAAATGCCATATATCCATGCAATAGGGTATTATTTGGTACTAAAAAGAAATGAAGTATCAATATATGCAACAATACAGATGGCCTTGAAAACTTCATGCTAAGCGAGACTCCTGACACATAAAAAGCATATATTGTATGATTTCATTTATAATAAATGTCCAGAATAAGCAACTATATAGAGATGTAAAGTAGATTAGTGGTGGCAAAGGGCTGGAGGGTTGAAGGAATGGGGAATGACTGCTAATGGCCACAGGGCTTCTCTTTGCAGTGACGAAAATGTTCTAAAGTTAGATTGTGGTGATGGTTGCACAACTCTGAAGATATTAAAAAACAGCAAATTGAGCAAAACAGGTATTAGTAAGTAGCTGAGGTTCCCACCTGCATACTCATCTGTCTGTTTGACCTTCTGCCTCAAATATGCCTAATATGTTTATCTCAAAAACTAATGTGTATTGTTGTTGTTGTTGTTAGGTGCCGTTGAGTCGGTAATATAGGAATGTGTAATACATCGAGCAGTGTTTTATAACCCACTTTTAAAACTTCAAGCTAGATTATGAGCTATTTTCCATGTCATCACACAATTTTTAACCACCTCAAAATTTAGGAGCTACCTAGTATTCTCTTGCATGTCTGAATCTTAATTTATTTAACCAAGTCTTATATTTGGATGAT
>VMDO01003852.1:117405-135656 GCA_007922755.1 Pedetes capensis
TTTTTTTTTTTTTTTCTTGAGACAGGGTCTTGCTAAGTTACACAGACTGTGGTCTCTCTTTTAGAAAGCTTTTTACTAAAGTACATGTGCATACATAAAAGTGCCCATATCGTAAGTGTGCAGGTGGGCACATTTTATAAACTGAGCACACCTGTGTAGTCAGCACCCAGCTGCAGGAACAACATGACTGGTATTTCAGAAGCCCTTTCATGCCCTCTGCCAGCGGGTCTTTTCTCTTTTTCAATTGCCTATCAGCTGACAACACATTAAATTGGCAAATTCAACACTGCCCTTTGGAGCTGGGCCAGTAAGGACATCACAGATTGACACTTAATGTGCACTGCTTTTTGTTCTCTGTGCCTTGACTTTCCCACTTCGCACCCCTGTGCCTGGTTACCCTTAACCCTCATCTCAATGTCAACTCTACATTTTGCATAGCTTCAGGAGCTGAGTGGGCACTCAGGGGCAGGGAGTTGGGCTGGTCTGGGTGATAGGTAGCCTAACATGTGATGGCCTCTCCCTGGCCCCGCACACTTGACAGAAGCTGGTGAACAGTGTCTACTTCAGCAGTTGTGAACAAAGGGCCAGGTGTTCTAAACTAGTGATTCCAAACATGGTGGTTGTTGTTGTTAGGTGCCGTCCAGTCAGGTCCAACTCATAGTGACCCTATGTACAACAGGACCAAACACTTCCTGACACTGTGCCAGGCACATGATCTTTTATATGTTTAAGCTCATTGTTGTAGGCACTATGTCAATCCATCTAGTTGAGGGTCTTTTTTTGACATATTGAAACTTCCAGGGACCAGAAAATATATTGATGGCTGGGACCTCCAGCAACTGATTTAATTGGCCTGATGTGTGGCATGGGTATAGAGATGTTTTTCATATACCCAAGTGATTCCACTGTGCAGTCAAGGCTGAGGACCACTGCTCTCAATTCAGAGCCTCTTTGGCTTTTGTGAGTGTGCTACTCAACATCAACAGTAGCTGAAGATGAAATGCCATGTCTCATTGACTCATACCACTATCATTTGGTATTTAGGAGGCTCGTGCAACATGGTTGTGACAATATCCCATTCTCTCCATGTTGTTGTTGTTAGGTGCCATCAAGTCAAGACTGACTCATAGCGACCCTATGTACAGCATATCAAAACACTTCTCGATTCTGTGCCAGGCACACGATCTTATTTATATTTAAGCCCATTGTTGCTGACACTGTATCAATCCATCTGGTAGAGGGTTTTCCTTTTTTTCATTGACCTGCCACTCTCCCAAACATGATGTCTTTCTCCAGGGATTGATCTCTCCTGACTACATGTCCAAAATATGTAAGATGCAGTCTGGCCATTCTTGCTTCCAAGGAGCACTCTGGCTGCACTTCTTCTAGGACAGATTTGTTGGTTCTTTGGGCGGTCCATGGTATATTCAATATTTGTCTCCAGCACCATAATTCCTGTCTCCCTTGTTCAATGTCCAGCTTTCACAACCATATGACGTGAATGAAAATACCATGGCATGAGTCAGATGCTCCTTTGTCTTCAATGTGATGTCTTTACTTTTCAATACTCTAAAGAGATCTTTTGCCACAGCTTTTCCTAGAGCAATGCATCTTTTGATTTCCTGACTGCTGGAGGTGACAATCTCTAAGGTGGTTGTGGCTATAGTGGTTCATTTAGTCTGAATGGGAATTACAATGTTTTAAAACAATGAGTTACAAAAGCCATTCCTTGAGTGTATTTGATGTGCTTTCCTGTCTTGTAGATGGTGTCCCTTGACAAAGTAGTGTGTTTATTGGAAGAAAGGATGGTTTTAGATGTATAAAGCACATATGAGAGATCTGCAAAGCTGTCATGCCTGACTCATCTGGATCATTCCCTGGCTATTACAGAGGACACAAGCCTTTGGAAGGTCACTCTGTGGACAGGAAGGGCTTTTCCAGAATAGGGCCCAGATGCCTGAAAGATGATTGAACAAGATTTTTTTTTCTAATGACAGTGTCTCACTACGTAGCCCAGGTTGGCCTTGAATTCATGTTCCTCCTGCCTCAGCTTCCCAAGTATTGGGATTACAAGCTTGTGCCACCATGTCCAACTTAAACAAGGTTTCTGTTATAAGTTAACTTCAAGAAGGAAAAGGGAATGTCTGGGTTCAGAGCACAAATAAACAGGCTGACCAGAAATAAGATACTTAAAGTAGAGGAGAAAGGAGTCTGAACAAAATAAGAAGAGAGATGAGTCTAGGGTAAATAGGCAGAATGTCCAAAGGACAAGGGTAACACCCAATTGAGGGAATGACCAGCTAGCTTACCTAGAATGGGCAGGATAAGTAGAGCCTCGTAGGCTCCGAGGCACAGGAAACACAGCCAAGCATTGTCTGTGTTAGGTGGATGCAGTAATAAATACTGAAATCAGAGACACAGTGATTCCTGGGAAATTGTCGAGCTCTTCCTCTCCCCCATGTCACTCTCCTACACATTCTCCTGAGAATGCTGATGTGTGGGCTGGAGTTCCCAGGAACCCTATCTTTTCCTGAGGCATGGCAGCAGATCCTGGCCAGCAGGTCTGCTTCAACAGAACTTGGAGCCAACGATACATTTTCCCACGTGATTTCAAAGCAGTGGTGGGTTCTGTCCTATATTTATACAACCAACAGAAAGAACCTATTTTAGAGAAAACAGGCAAAGAAAGGAGCTGTGGGTAGCAATTTTGTAGCCTGCTCTGTAATTTAGTCTGGTATTCTCTGCTGAAGGAGAAAATAGTCTTTGTGTTAACAGACAGTGGAGGATGAGAGAAGGAAGGATGAAACAATTTGGGGCCTGGTCCCAGAATTCTCAATGAATTGAGTAGGGAGGAAAAACTTCCGACTCCCCCGCTACCCAATTTTAACGTTATGGAAAGGCACTGGTTATTTGTGGAGGAGACAGATACACAGATTAAGATATAAATGGATGGATGGATAAGTGGATGGATGGATGGACGAAATGGTGACCAGTGTAGTAGTAATGCCACAAGAGAAAATGAGAGTATTGGCTAAGAATATTGGTTTTGAAGCCATTTGTTGCCTGGGAGTGAGTAACAGCTGTCTGTTGCCTACAAAGTGACATTGGGCAGGTTATACAACCTCTTTATGCCGTGGTACCCTCATGTGTAAAGTGGGTTAATAAGACTACATACCTCATGGAGCCTGGCACAAAGTAAGCCAATAAAAGTTAGCTTTATTATAGTATCATCATTACTAAAACTTATCAGGACATTACAAGGGAACAGATGAGAATTTTCTACCCTAACCTGATGTCATCAGAGAGAATCACCGCCTAGTCTAGGGGAAGTAGTGGCCTGGGATGAGCCTTAATTTATGAATACGAATTAGCAAGAAAGGAAGAAGACAGTATTCTCATTCGTGGTAGAGGAGATGGGTCTGTAGATAATAAAGCAGGTATGTGTAAAGGAGGTTTTTAAGTGATTCGTATTTTTGAATAATAGCTTCTTCCATGTTTGAAAAACAAGCAAGATATTTGGAAACATATTGGCAACATATTTAAAACATATATGGAAACTCCATTTTTTTTCAGTCCACAGAAAATGACAGGAGTGCAAGGAGCTTAAGAACATCTTATGATGTCTCCAAGTCTCTCCAGGAGTCTAGAGACCACAGTTTGGAGTTGTATTAGTCTGTTTTCTGTTACTATAACAAATATTTGAGGCTGGGTGCTTTATAAAGAGAAGAGGTTTACTTAGCTCACAGTTTTGGCGGTATAAGAGCTTCTGCTCAACTCCAGTGAGCCCCACCCACAGCTGTATATATTACAACATAGTGGATGGCATCACAGCAGGAACACATGTAAGAGGAAGAGATCACATAGTGGCTCAGGAAGTCAGAAAGATGCAGGGGCCAGGCTTGTTCTTTTATAACAACCCGTTCTCCAGAGAACTAACTCTCTCCACAAGACCAGTATTAATTCTTTCCAAGGGCAGCACCCTCAATGACCTAATCACCAGTAGGCCTCACTTTTTAAAGGTTCCACCACCTCAACATCACTTTGGGGACCAACCTTCCAGAACATGAATGTTTGGGGGACAAACCACATGCAACCCATAGCAGAAATCATTCAAGTTTAGGATGTCTGCTGTATCCTAGACCCAAGCCTTTCTTCCCTTCAACAGTGTTGTCTAGATGGAGAATCATTGAAAATTTTCAAAAGAGAGAACCCTGATAGAAATGATTATTCAGCATCTAATTCAACTTCCTTTCAGTGTGCCCTGTTGTAGAGCAGAGTCCAGAAATAGAAAAACTACATTTCCCAGATTCCCTTGCAGCTATGTGGTCTAAGCTCCACCAATCAGATGCAGTCACGTGAGAGGAATTCAGAACCCATATAGCTCACGGGTGAAAGAGGTGTGGTGGGAAGCTTTTGTTTTGCAGGTGCAGGTTACAACAGACCTGGGGTGACTTTGAAGCCAGTGGTTCCAGCAGTGGCATCCTGATGCCCAGATTATGTCTGAGTGCTGTGATGCTAGAACCAGCTGCTGAGAGGGCACCTTCCCGATTTGCTCACAACTTCCTCTTGGTGGCAGCTTGCTGTCAGGAGGGCTGAGATAACACATGCCTGCCATCTGCTGTATTCTAGGGCCAGATCCTGTGGGCTTTCCTTCCACAGCCTTGCCCCCTGCCCGTGGCCCTCCATTTGAGTCATCTGAATCACTGAACTGAAGCACCGCGCTGGTGTCTCACCTTTCTCCCAGAGGACACCTCAGCTTCTTATACAAATTCCCTACCCCTCCACACTTACATGAATCTGACAGTTCCTCTGTCTTTAAGCTTTTTGTTTGTTTGTTTAACTAAAAGGGAATTTACCTCCCCAGGCACCTTGCCACTTTGCAGGGAGGGGAGGGGTTAAGGGGGGTGGGGATGCTGCTATGGCAGGCCAAATGATCTAGATGAACTAACTGAAATTGGAGCGGTAAGTATTTCCAGCCTGCAGCTATAGCCCTGTGGCATCCGATCCCCTCAGATCTCGGAAGTTAAGCAGGGTCAGGCCTGGTTAGTACCTGGATGGGAGACCGCCTGGGAACACCAGAAGCTGTAGGTTTGGGAGAAGGACCTGGCAACCCCCTCCCAAAAATCAATCTGCCACTGAAAACCCTATGAACAGCAGAGAAGCACTGACAATAGTGTTTCCCCTGTTGTACAGAGGGTCGCTATGAGTTGGATACTGACTCGACGGCACCTAACAGCAAAAACAACAACAAGGATTTCCAGGTAATTGATAAAGGAAGCCAGTTGAGGAAGGAGTTAGCATCTGTCCTCCAAAGTGGAAAGAGTGAACTTTTTTTTTTTTTGTACTACGGGGCTGAACCCAGAGCCTCATACGTACTTTGCAAGCGCTTTACCACTGAGCTGCACTCTCCATCCATTTTCTACTTTTTTATCTCAAAACAGGGCCTAAGTTAGGCAGGCTGCCTCTGGCCTTGAACCCTGAGATCCTCCTGCCTCGGCCTCCTGAGGCTCTGGGGTTATAGGCGTGAGCCAGCCACCACACCTGGCCTCAAAAGAGCAATACTTCTGGATCCTGAATAAGCACTTACAGAAAAGAGATACAAAGTAGTCCGTAGCCCTGCCCCAGGGTGGGGTAGCCTATGGCAGGCTGGGACCCTGTGGTGGAGGAGGTGCCTACAGTCCTACAGAAACCCCATGTGCAGTGTGTGGGCTGTGCCCTGCTTAGACACATAGCAAAGGGAACCCAGCAGGAGCTGAAGCCCAGCCCATGCCCCAGTTGCCAAGCTGGGGCCCCCACACAGGGC
The DNA here is from genome assembly GCA_007922755.1 of Pedetes capensis. NCBI lineage: Eukaryota > Metazoa > Chordata > Mammalia > Rodentia > Pedetidae > Pedetes > Pedetes capensis. Next base: position 123,209 of record VMDO01003852.1, read on the forward strand.
TACATGCTTTGGGGGAAGGGGTATCTTTCAAAACCCTCGTTAAGAGACTCCCTGCGGCAGCCCTAGTTCCAGGTGATCTGTCAGAGAGGAATCACCCCAAAGCAGTCAGTGTCAAAGCCTCTTGACACGCAGAAGGGTTTGCCCTCCCCCTCCCTCCAAGCTGCATGGGACACAGATGTATGCAGAGGTGTTGGCCTGCCTTCTCCCAGCTCTGCAGGAGACAGCAGTTTGACCTTTTATTATAAGCCCACGCTGAATGGGCAAGATGGCATCGGCTCTCTCGTTCCCTCTGCCAAGTGTTTGCATGCAATAAACTGCACATAAGAAACTCTGCAATCACACTCTGGACTTTGCTTCGGAAAGAATACCTCATCTCAGGAAAGAATGTGGGGAGTGCAGGGGAGGAGGAGGAGAGGAGTAGACAAAGTCCCCGGGGAATGCTTCCCTTCAAGAGTGACTAACTGCATTTGGCCTTTTGTTCCTTGCCCAGGGAACATGTCCAACAAGTATCAAAACTAGAACAGGTTGTTTGTAGAAATGCTTTGAAGGTATCAGGCCCTGCTTCTGTAATAGCAGCCCAGGTCACATTTTGTGCTGTCCTGACCTTCATCCATGAAGAACAGACAAGTCAGACCAGAAGCAGCTCCTCAGGCACTGAGGCCCTTACCTGGCTGTTAACTGGGCACAACCTCCAGGACGGCTGTGCAGAGAAGAAGCCTGTGCTGGCAGCGGCACAAACACAGCCCCTGTGTGTACCAGGGCAAGGACAATGAGCGTGAACTCAAGACAAGATGGTAGGTAGGAAGCCAGCTTTTTCCTAGTACTTGGAAGGATTTTATTAACATTGAAACAAATTTTACATATAAGTTAACAAAGATTTGAAGTAGCCACATGTGCAAGGCCAAGAGAACCTTCTTCACAATGGTCCCCACTGACACGCTCCAGAATCAAGAGCTCCCTTCTTAGGTCAGGACATTTTTGTAAAGATGCAGATCCAAGAGATCCCCCCGAGTTTCCTACAATTCAATCTTTAGGACACCAGAGATTAATTTCAGTTTTCTACTACATTATAGCTTAATATGTGTGCCTGCATGTTAATTCAATGATAAAGTTGACTTTATGTCATTATATGCAGGTTTAATAAATTTCATTTAAAACCACTCATTTAAGTTTACATGATTCAAACAGGCAGGGAGTATCTGGGTGTCTGTCAGACCATTGCACTTTTTCTAATAGCTGTTGTTGTTGTTAGGTGCCATCCAGTCGGTGTCCGACTCATAGAGACCCTACATATGACAGGCAAAACACTATTGTCAGTGCTTCTCTGCTGTTCATAGGGAGGCAGCCTGGGGAGCTTTAAGGGCCCAGGTCTCTGCCCTTTGGCCTGTCAGCTTCATGAGGAGGATCCAGGACAGATCTCTTCCTCCTTGTGTGGATGGACATTGGCCTACAGGCTGCAGGCTCTATGTAAATAGAGCCATTTTTTAAATATTTAAGGAGAATTTAGAAACTGAACTCTTTTGTTTATCCTTTTGTAAAATAAGCCCACATTTATAAATTTTCATGTACTTTGTTTTCTTAAAGTTTGATATATTACCTTGGTATTTCATTGTTAAACCTCATATTTGAAGAATATTTTGCCTGTAGCCCCTCCTGTTTAAATCTTGTTTCCTGTAGTGCCACTTAGCCTATTACCAGATACCTAGTGCAAAACTATCTGATGTACAATATCGATGGTTATACAGCCTATAGGAAATTATTTTTGTTCCCAAACATTACCTCAGGACTATAATAATATTTCTTTTTCTGTTATTGGTTTATTAAGGGCTGCTAGATAAACCACTCTGACTCTGCATTCTTCAGTTTTTCCAGTGTATTGAACAATAAATTAATATTGGAAATTGAATGATGGAAAGATGGGATTGGACTATATACCTTTCTTAGAAATAAAATATTACAGTTTATCTCAGTATAAAAGCAATGTATATACATATGAAACTACAAGAATCCAGAAAAGTAGAAGAAGAGCACATATATTTATGCTGCGTGAAGAAACTTAGCATTAGATTTTAGTTTATTTATGTCCAATCTTCTTAATATAAATAGGTCTGTGTTTTCATTATCATCATGACATAGCGCATTCTATATTATTATTTGTTATTGGGCATTTTTTTGTGGTATTTGGGGGTTGAACCCAGGGCCTTGTACATACTTTGCAAGTACTCTACCACTGGGCTGCACTCAGCCCACTTTTAATTTTTTTTATTTTGAGTCAGGTTTTCACTAAGTTATGCAGGCTGCCTTTGGCCTTGAAACTGTGATCCTCCTGCCTCTGCCTCCTGAGTCATTGGGATTACAAGTGTGCGCCACCACACCGGGCTGGACATCATTATCTTAACAGCAACATGAAATGCTAATGAGTAGACACACCACAGTGTACTTATCCAATTCCCTTTGTTTACTATTATAAATAAGGCCTAGTAGAGTTTTGCTTGTGTTATAATGTGTTTCCCTCTTGTTCTTTCCCAATGCTTTTCATCCTCATTCATGATGTGTAGATCCCACATTTCATAGGATTTCTGTCCCTCTCTTTCATACATATTGAATGCTTTCTCTGTGCTGGGTACCTTGAGAGAGCTGAAGATGAATGACATAGGATTTGTCTGTAAGGAGCTTGGAATCTAGAAGGGGAACATGGATCAGTAATCCATGAGCAACATCAACCCTGTGAGAAAGCTCTGTGTGGGGTACTATGAAAGCATAGAGGAGCCAGTCTCTAGCTAGAGGGGGATTTTTAAGAACATGAGAAAGAATTTTTCAGACCCATAGTAGAGATATAGGAAATAAGAAATCAGGATAATGTGACAGTAGTAGGAGAAAGGCCACAACAGAGAAAAGGGTGGATAGGGAAGCCCTCTCTGTAGGAGACCTTGAACCAAGACTTAATGATAAGAAGTTTCCAGCCATTCAAGAGCCTTGTGTAAGAGTGTTCAAGGCAGAGAAATAGCAAGCATCAAGGAAACTTGAGTGATCTTGGCTTGTTCAAGGAAGATCATGGCGGGAAGAATGCAAGTGAAAAGGATAGTAGAATAGTTGGCGTTACAGAATGAGGGAAGGAAGTAAAAGGGGTCCAATGAGAGGATTTCAGGGCAAATTTGAGAGTACAAAACAGGATCGGCACCACTGTGTAAAGCTGTATGACTTTAAAAAATCTGCTTAGTAGCAATAGTAGTAGAGGAAATAGATGGCTAGATTGACATATGGTTGGAAGTTGCACAACAAATGTAGCAAAAGGAAATGGGGCAAAGGAGTAGAATATACTTGAGGTAGAGAGTCTGGACCCTTAAGGTCTAGAAGACTGTCCAACCCGCAGCCCATGGGCAGCATGTAGCCCAGAACAGCTAGTAATGTGACCCCATGAAATCTTTTAACATCATGGGTTTATTTTTTAGTGTTTATTCTCTTCATCACCCTTTAGTCCAATTTTGAAGTTCAAAAGTGATACTGTGTATGTTTACAGAACAACACCTAGTGCTTTTTTATAGGTACAACAGTATCAAATTATAACCTTCAAATAAGCATAAATATGTCACAATCGGTAATGTGAGTCATGTTACTACCATCACCTGCCACCTGGTCAGTTGAGTATAATCAGGTTGAATTCGAAGTGATTTGAAGCTGTTTGAAGCCACTTAAAAGTACATCAGAGATTATGTGAGGTTTTGGCAACTTGGCAAGTAAAACACAGCCAATTGCTGATAATATTTTTGAAAATCTAATTGAACCCATCACAAAATTTATTGTCATCTAATTGATGATCACAAAGTTATTGCATGTCTACAGCTGTACTACCCTGGTGTTTGATCTCGTCAGATCTTAGAAACTAAACAAGGTTGGGCCTGGTTAGTACTTGAACGTGAGCCTGCTTGGGAATACTGGGTACTCTAGGCTTGGGAGAAGGACCCAGCAGTCCACTCCCAAAACAATCAGCTATCAAAAACTCTGAATAGCAGAGAAGCACTGACACAGTGCTAGGCATGGCACAGTGTTGGGTCATGTTTCGTCTGTTGTACATAGGGTTGCTGTGAGTTGGATATGACTCAATGGCACCTAACAACAACAAATTATTGCATACTAATTTCAATCAACCTGCATGTGTCCTATGTGGAAGTAATTATTAAGTAATATGAGTATTTTTTATTTGATTTGCCTATGAAATAATTTTATACAATTATAACAATTGTTATGTATTATTTCATTTTTATTATTTGATAAGCACACAGTATGTATGGTATGTTAAATTTCATGATGAGATTATCATAGTTACATCATGTACTTTGTGCTCTTCTCTCCCTCTTTACCCCCTCATGTTGCTCCCACCCCTCCCACTACTCTGCTCCCTACTCTAGGTATATTCCCTTGTGTTTTTTGATCTTGTATAAATATGTATTTATATTTTCATTTTTAGATAAGTCAAGCTTCCACATATGAGTGAGAACGTGGTATTTTTCTTCCTGAGTCTGGCTTATTTCACTTAAAACAATGATCTCCAGATCCATCCATTTTCCTGCAAATGACATAATTTCATTCTTATTTATGGCTGAATTCCATTGTATGTGTGTGTGTATACATACATATGTTGTTGTTGTTGTTGTTAGGTGCCGTTGAGTTGAGTCTGACTCATAGCGACCCTCATAGGGTTCTCAATGGCTGACTGTTTCGGGATTGCCTTGGGAGTGGGTTGCCATGTCCTTCTCCCATTTTGTGGTGCTGGGAATCGAGCTCAGGGCCTCAGAGACTGCAGAGCAGCACTCTACCAACTGAGCTAAATCCAAGCCCATACATACATATATACTGCGTTTAAAAAATTCATTTGTTGATGTACATCTGGGCTGATTCTACATCTTTGCAATTGTGAACAATGCTGTAATGAACATGGAGATGCAGGTATTTCTGTGACATGATGACTTGAACTTCTTTGACCCAAGAGTGGTGCAGCAGGGTCATATGGTAGTTCTATTTTTAGTTTTCTGAGGAAGCTCCACACTGATCTGATTCCATATTCCATTATGATTCCATAATGGCTGTGCCAGTTTACAGTCCAACCAGCAATATATAAGGATTCATTTCCCCCCACGTCCTCAGTAGCATTTGTTGTTGTTTGTTTACAGATGCTAGCCATTCTGATTGGGGTGAGATGGAATCTCAGTGTAGTTTTGATTTGCATTTCCATAATAGTCAATAATGATGAGTATTTTTCGTATGTTTATTGGCCATTTGTATTTCTTCTTTTAAGAACTGTCTGTTTAGTTCAATTGCCTGCTGATGGATTGTATTTGGTTCAGGGTATTTAGTTTTTTGAGTTTTTTACTATATCCTAAATATTAATCTCATGTCAAATGTATAGTTGGCAAAGTTTTTTTTTTTCTCATTTTGTAGGTTCTCCTTTAACTTTATTGATTGTTTCCTTTGCTGTGCAGGAATGTTTTAATTTCATGTAGCCATATTTGTTAATTTTTGCTGTTTCTTGGGCTATTGGATGTTTTTACTAAAGAAAATATTGCCTATGCCTAACTATTGAAGAGTTTTCCCTACATTTTCTTCCAGTAGTTTTAAGGTTTCTGATTTTGTGTTATGATTTGTTTGATGACTTTTGAATAGATTTTTGTACAGCGTAAGAAATAGGGATCTACTTTTATTCTTTTACATGTGGATACCCAACACCATTTGTTGAAGAGGCTGTCTTTTATACAATGTATATTTTTATCTGTTGTTGTTGTTGTTAGGTGCCGTGGAGTTGTATCCGTGCTCTACCAACAGAGCTAAATTCCAGCCCCATATTTTAATCTACATTATCAAAAATCAAGTGACTGTAACTGCGTGGGTTTATTTCTGAGTCCTCTATTCTATTCCATTGATCTTCGTGTCTATTTTTGTGCCAGTACCAAGCTGTTTTTGTTACTATTGCCCTGCAGTATAATTTGATGTCAGGTATTGTGATGCCTCCTGTATTGCTCTTTCTGCTCAGGATTGCTTTGGCTATCCGGGGTCTTTTGTGTTTCCATATGAATTTTAGGATTGTTTTTTCTATCTCTGTGAAATATGTGTTTGGACTGTGAATGGGGAGTGCATTGAATCTGTGGATTACTTTTGGTAGTTTAGCATTTTTGCAATATTAATTCTGCCAATCCATGAGCAAGGGAGGTCTTTCTATATTCTAGTGTCTTCAATTTCCTTTTTGTTTTTCTGAAGTAAGGGAAGAAAGTCCAGGTAAAATCTCAGAAAGATTTTATGATTTATGAAACATTATCAGGTTATTTATAGAACTGAAAGAGACATTTCTTCTAAAACTTTATAAGATGAAAATTGGCTCATAGATATGGCATTTTTGGTTGATGTAACTGCTCATTTGAATTAATTAAACATGTGCCTGCCAGGTAAAGATCAACTTATTAATGTTATGTTTCAAACAATCTCTTCATTTGAAATGAAACTTAAATTATGAGAAGCTCAAGTTATGGAAAATGACTTAACACATTTCGTTACATTGGCTAACCACAGACCTGTGAACTGCCAAAAATGTGCAGCTTTGCTTTCTGTGTTCACACAGGAATTTGAAAACAAATTTCAAGATTTCTGGCAAAATAATCACTATTTTGCTGTTTGCTATACCATTTTCAGTTATCAATTTTTTACCTGTTATCAATTTTTACCTGCTTAGAGTTGTAATCTAAAATTCAGCTAAAAGAAAAATTTGACCATGTCCCTTTTTTGGACTTTTATAAAACCTCTCTTTCTAGAGAAAAATATCCTTCACTTTATGCTTTTTAGCAATGCATACATTCGCGAGCAGCTGTTTTCAATTATGAAGCACATGAAGAACAAAATTTGAACAAATATTTCTGATGAGCACCTTGAGAATTCACTAAGAACTACAACCACTTCCATTGAACCAGACATTGATAGATTAGTTTTACAAAAACAAGGTCAATTTTTCCACTAGTTTTATATTTTTCTCATTTCTCTAAACTTTATAATAAAAAATTAAAAAGTCCTATTATGTGCATGTACTTACTATAGTACATAATTTATGTGCAGCCCAAGACAATTCCTCTTTAATCGATGTGGCCCAGGGAAGCTAAAAGTTTGGATGCCCCTGCTATAGACTGTAAGAAAAGAATAGAAGATGAGATGTTTGGGCAGATGTGGCTGTGACAGAGACGACACAGGCTTGGAAGGTTGGAGGTCTTAGAGGGCTTACAGAATGTACAGATGTAATAGAAACAAGTAGAGGGAATGACAAAGGGCTGGACTCTAAGAATAGATCACTGGGGCTTAAGAAAGCAGATTTCCAACAGCTTGGGGTGATGTCAAGGTCCATTGCTTAGGTGAAATGAAAGTGATAGTTAAAAGAGAAAATGAGCTGGGTGCAGTGGCTCATTCCTGTAATCCCAGTGACGCAAGAGGCAGAGGCAGGATGATAGCAAGTTTGAGGGCAGAAGTAGCCTGCATAATTTAGGGAGATCCTGTCTCAAGATAAAAAATAAATAATGGGCTTGATATGTAGCTCAGTGATAGAGGGCTCACAAAGTATGTGCAAGGCCCTGGGTTTAACACCCCAGTACTGGAAAAAAAAGAGGAAGTGAGGGATGAGTGGTATAAGATAGGATGGTTGAATTAAAACTTCATGTGCTTCAAAGGCATCATCAAAAAAGTTAGAAAACACTTCACAAAATGGAAAAATATTTGAAAATTATTTATCTGATAAGAGACGTGTATCCTGAATATGTAAAGAGGTATTACAACTCAATAATAAAAAGATAACTAGCCCAATTGAAAATAGGCAAAGAATGTGAAAAGACATTAAGAAGAAGATAAACAAATAGTAAGCACACAAAATGGTGCCCAGCATCATTAGCCATCAAGCCAATCCAAATCAAAGCCACAATGAAATACTACTTCATACCCACTAGAATTGCCACAATCAAAAGACAAATAAATATTGGCCAGAGTGTGGAGAAATTAGAACTGTCATGCATTGGTGTGGACAATGTAAAATGGTATTGATGTCTTAGAAAATAGTTTGGCAGTTCTTCAAAATGTTAAGCAGAGAAGTACTATAAGACCCAGGAATTTCTCTCCTGGGTACATACCCAAGAGAAATGAAAGCATATATCCGCACAAAAACTTGTACACAGATGTTCATAGCAGCATTACTCAATAGTCAAAAGTGGAAAACAGTTCAAATGTGCATCAACTGATAAATGGATAAGGAAAATAGGACACATGCATATAATGCTACATGGTGACTCTTTGTAAGCATGCTAAGTGAATGAAGAAAGTCACAGGAGACTACATTTTGTAAGATATATGGTTTTATTTATATGAAGTGTCCAGAATAGGCAAATACAGAGAGACAGAAATTATATTAGTGGTTGCTGAAAGTAAATTAGGGTTTGAGGGTAATGGGGAGTGGCCAGTATTTCTTTAACGAAATGGAACAGATCAAGCTGGGCATGGTGGCACATGCCTGGGTAATCCCAGCACTTGGGAGGTAGAGGCAGGAGGATCACTAGTTGGAGGCCAGCCTGAGCTAATAGCAAGGCTTTGTCTCAAAAAAACCAAACTCCTCCTCCCCACAAAATAGAACAGATTAGAGTATATTGCACCTAGTAAGAGTAAAAAATTTCATGAAGTTGGGCTTGGATTTAGCTCAGTTGGTGAGCACCACTCTGCAGCCTCTGAGGTCCTGAGTTCTATTCCCAGCACCACAAACATGGGAGAAGGACGTGGCAACCCACTCCCAAGGCAATCCCAAAACAATCAGCCATTGAAAACCCTATAAGGGCCGCTATGAGTTGGACACAACTCGATGGCACCTAACAACAACAACAACAACAACAACAACAACAACAACACGTGTATTATGTCATGATTTTACTGTTGGTTTCAATAAAAAATATTAAGAGGCATTTTTGTACCATATCCTCCGGTTCAAACATTTATGACTGTAATTCTTTTCTGAAGCACTGATCTATTGGATTGAGAGTCATGGATTGTAAATGTAAGGCCTTTGCTAATTTGTACTAGTGATAGCATAGCATTTAAGTTTTAAATTTTTAATTGACAAATAATAATTGTGTATGTTTATTGGGTACAATATGGTTTGATACATTACAGTATACATTAAAGAAAGAGTCAAGTTAATTAGCATATCCATTATTTCATGTTGTTGATATTAGGTGTTGTCTAGATGGACCTGACTCATAGCAACCCTAAGTACAGCAAGACGAAACACTACCCCACACTGTGCTATGTACATTTTTTTTATGTTTGAGCCCATTATAGCAGCCACTATGTTTCATCTCATTTTGAATTGTGCCACATCAGCAAAAGGAGGTCCCAGGGTGTTTATTCCATTCCTGTCATTAAAGTCAACTCTACTTTGAGGAGGCAACTCTTTCCCAGTTGTTTCTTGAATGCCTTCCAACATTCAAGTGGTGGTGGGGGGCTCATTTTCTGGCACTATATTTGACAGTGTTTCTCTGCTACTCATAGGGTTTTTAATGGCTAATTGTTTTGGGAGTGGGCTGTCAGGTCCTTCTCCCTAGTCTGTTCTTAGTCTGGAAGCTGAGCTGAAGCCTGTCCACCATGTGTGGCTCTGTTGGTATCTGAAATACTGGTGGCATAGCTTTCAGCATGCACAACATGCAAATCCTCACAGCACAACAGGCTGACAGACACCTGGAGGCCATTACTTCATAGTCTTCTTTAAAAAGTCATTTAAGTCCAAGTGAAACATTAATTTAATTTCTCAGGTATAAATTAAATATTAATTGAATTTCTAAAGTACAAGCTTATTAAAAATTAAACAATATTTGCAATCTATATTAAAATGTTTTCCAGCCTCTAAAGTGTACCAACCATTGTGATTATTTCTAATCGTTTATGAATAAGAAACCCAGGGAGCCAATGTTTAGCTATGTGGCAAAATGCACGTCTTTAATTTCTTTTACTATGAGTTACCCCAAAACAGCTTAATTCTAAGATTTCTTACAGCATATACAGCACATCCAATCTGTTTAATAATTATTCTGTTTGGCAAGTGTATGTAGTAGGAAGCAGAGGGACCCTGAAACCAATCAGGACTGCTAGGAATCTTGGCTCTCTCGCTGGTAGCAGTTTGATACTGACCAATTGGCATATTGTGGTCTCAGCTTCCTTGTGTGTTAAAGGGAGAAAATAATATTAAGTGGAATCTTATGACATTGCCATTTGTAGAGGTTAAGAATGGTCAAATTTCATATGATTCAACTTAATAGATTGTCCTTACTGGTGACTGTGAGGATCAAACAAGATATTGTTTAATACCTTGCATAATGCTTATTACATGTTTGTATCCCTCCTTGATAAAGGTGAAAATGATTAGTATCAATGCTTAATTGTTGTTGTAGGTGCCGTTGAGTTGGTGTCCAACTCATAGTGACCCTACGTACAACAGGTGAAACAGTATTGTTGCTACTTCTCTGCTACTCATAGGGTTTTCAGTGGTGGATTGATTTTTGGCAGAGGTTGCTGGGTCCGTCTCCCAAGCCCACAGCACCTGGTGTTCCCAGGTGGTCTTCCATCCAAGTACTAAACAGGCCCGACCCTGCTTAGCTTCTGAGATCTGATGGGATCGGATGACACAGTGGTATGGCTGCAGGCGCAATGCTTACTTATCTCCTTTAAATGGCCAGCGTATATTGATTCATTGCACATTATATCCTTTCTAATATTTTGACTAGTTCTAGAAAGGATTTTTTTTTTGGTATTTTGAGATAGGGTCTTACTGTGTAGTCCAGACTGTCCTGGAACTCACTGCATAGACCAGGCTGGCCTTGAATTCATGTCAATCCTCCTGCTTCAGCCTCCCAAGTACTAAGATTACAGGTATGTGCCACCATGGTTGGCTTTTTAGAAAGTATTTAAGGAGACTATTTTGCACATAGTTAGTATTAAATAAATATTTGCATACTAGTACATTAATGGGCTGGGATTTAGCTCAGTTGGTAGAGCACTGTGCTGCAGTCTCTGAGGTCCCGAGTTCAATTCCCAGCACCGCAAAAATGGGAGAAGGACCTGGCAATCCACTCCCAAGGCAATCCCGAAACAGTCTGCCATTGAAAACCCTATGAGGGTCACTATGAGTCGGATACCAACTCCATGGCACCTAACAACAACAAGTAAATTAATATGTCTGCTTAGTTTGGGACCCATGATCATTTACGAGCTATAATTTAGTACCTCACTAGAATTTGATCTAACTTTAGAAAGCCCAATGTGGACTCATCTTTTCCAAAAGTGTTTGTAACAATGTCATCTTTGGTACTTTTGTAAGTAGGTGCTCTTTCCCATAAATTAGCTCATTCAGTGGTATTTGGTAAATATATAACAATAGCCCCTCTGGAACTAGGTTTGGGTGAAGCCAATTTATAGCATTTGCCAATTTCCATGGAGTGCATAATCCCATTACTGTTGACTTCAGGCTACCACCTTGACCTCATCAGTTAAGAAGAACTGTGTGCAGTTAACTCTTCTGAGCAAGTATGAGTTGGTTGCACTACATTGCTGGCTCCAAAACATTTGGAACTCCTACCTGAAAATAGTGCTCTATTGACTAGAATGGAGAGCACTTGTAGGATATTTGATTTATATTTATGTTGCTAATAAAGAATTTTCACAGGCTGGGGATGCAGCTCAGGGGTAGAATGCTTGCCTAACATGTGCAAGGTCCTAGATTTGATCCCCAGCCCTGAAAACAAAAAGAATTTTCACAAATACTGAATATTCTAAAAAATACAACTAAACAGAATAAGTACAAAATTGGAACAAAAGAGTAGTTATAGTATCTATGACTGTCCTAGATCTGTATGACACCTTCTTCTCATTAAATTACTTTGCTTGATGAGACAACATGCAAGGTTTTGCTCTTTCTTTCCTTTTTGTCAACCTATTATTTTAATGACTAAAATACTAAGAAAGTATTTCCAAGAAAAAAGTACTATGTAATTTTGTTGATTGACCCCACAATCTCACTGACTCTGATGTTGGGAAACTCCTTTTCAGTGGTATTGTAAAATCAAAGAGCAAAATTTTCTTCTTTTTTTATTAATTAGTATTTTCATTGTACATACTTATGGAGTATAGAGTGATAATTCAGTTCATATATACAGTGCGTAATTATCAAATCAGGATTGTTAACACTTCTATCTCCTTAAATATTTTATAAGATTTTTTTGATTAACATGTAATGATAATTGTACATATTTAAGAGGTATAGTATGATTTTTTAAATTGCATACAGTATAGTGAGATTCATTATGGGATTTTCATAAAATTATATCCTGTATTTTGTACTTGTTCTCTCCCTCTTTATCCCCCTATGTTGCTCCCCCTTTGGATTTTC